>PVJA010000942.1:0-142000 GCA_004027025.1 Myocastor coypus
AAAAAAAAAAAAAAAGAGCTATAGCAGCATAGTATTCTAAAGCCTCATGAATAAAATAACTTCGAATAGTAGCAGAACAAGTTTGGAAAACATATAGCTACCTCAGACTATTTAGTCCCACTTACTATATCACTCACTTAATATATCATTCTCAAAAAAATAAAAGGATCCTAAAATATATATTAGAAAATAGACAATTTCTTTAAACAATGGTACTGAGAAAAAAGGCTATCTATATGTAAATGGAACTAGGTCCTTGTCACTCTGCACACAAATAAATTCAAAATGATGCAAAGACCTAAGTATAATTCCTAAAACTTTGAAATCGCTAGAAGAGAGCCTAAAGGAAATACTTGAAGCCATAAGCATAACTGAGGAGCTTGATCAGTGCTGAGACTTATTTATCACATGTCCTTAAGACACACAAGTTAAAGGGCTCTGGAGAGACACTTTGTCTGGTGGTAGTCTCGGCTCCCTCTCACTTTCTCCCATGGGCGTATAAGCTGAAGGAATCTGTTCAATAAAAGTCCTGCTGCCGCCCCACCCCCAAGTGTGCATAGCCAAGGGAAGTGCCAGCGGGAATTTTCCCTGCTTTACCTGAGACACACTCCAGCTGGTGCTGGGCAGCCACTTTAGCTTAAAGGAGCATGTGACAAAAATGTTCCAGGTGTCACTCTGTCCCTAAGGCTGAGGAAGCCAGAGATCTCATTTCTGGGTAGGCACACAGAGAATAATATTCTCTATCCAGTAATCTGACGTATGTACTACTATTGAAATACTAATGGTTTGCAGGGGCGAGGAAACCACGATGCCTTTCACCACGACACTTCCCAGATCACCACATTTTGTCTGATAATCTACTGCTGATAGCACGGTGTGTGAGAGTGGATATTGAAGTTCCTCCCCTGCAAGAGACACTTGAGCACATACCACTGTCTAGTTAGAAGAAAAGTGCTACAAGACCCTTGTTACTACTGGTGTATCTAGTGTCAGAGAAACTTGTAAGTCAGGGCCAATAGCATTATTGTCTGAAGAAACTCACATCACCAGGTAGGGTCTGCCACTCCTACTATAGGAATAGCTACATAATGTGCACCCAGCATATTCTGCTATCTAAACCACACCTCCCTGAAATGCTACAGTATACCCACTCCTGAATAACATAAAGAGACAGTACATCTTTCTGACTCTGTCCTACAATGAGCTGTGCCTGAATTCACTAATTGCTAGCCAAAAAAAAAAAAAAAAAAAAAAAAAAAAAAAAAAAAAAAAAAAAAAAGAGAATATTACAACATAGTGTCCTACCGGAGATGAAGTTAACATTTCACCACAAACACATGCCCTTAAAACATATCTTCAGGAGGAAATTGCTTATTAAGATACTTGTCTCATAAAAGTGGAAGAGATATCTGATCCACAAGATGTGCAAATGTTTATGTAGGATTGCAAAACACAAGGCAATATGGCATCTCCAAAGGAGCATAACTATTTAGTAACAGATTCAAAGAAAGCCAAAATATATGTCATGCTTGATTAAAAAAATTAAAAATATTTTGTAATATTCAGTGAAATCCAAGAAAGTATAGGCAGTTTAATAAGACGTGGAAAACAATGCAGAACATGAAAAATAAATTCAGTGAAGAGACAGAGACAGAAATTATGGAATTGAAGAGCAGAGTGAAAAGCTAAGTGAGATAAAAATTCATTTGAAAACATCAACAGACTAGCTAAAAGAGGAAAAAGTATGAGAGCTTGAAGACATTTTCTTAGAAATATTAGAATGAAACAAAAATAAACAAAACAAGAAAAATAATTTGGGAATACTTAAGATATTTGGGAAAGCATTCAATGATCAGAAATCTACTTCAGTGGAATACAGTGTTTTTCTATGTTCTGATGGACATAGAAAAACATAAGACTAATAGACATCAATGAGAAAGGAGTCTGTACAAATGATATAAAAAGAATATGGGAAGAAGTAATAGCAGAAAACTTCCCAAATCTGGGGAAACAATTTGACATTCAGTAACCAAAGCATGTAGAACTCCAAATAACATCAGCCCAATTAAAACCCCACCTAGACATAAAATAATCAAGATCCCAGAAATTCAGCACAGGAAGAGTATTCTAAAAGCTGCCAGAGAAAAGAAACAGATCACATTTCAAGAAAACTCATTCATTAGAATAACAGCAGATTTCTCTTTACAAATCATCAAGTCAAGAAGAGCGTGGAGCAAAGTACTTCAAGTCTTACAAGAAAACAAATCTCAATGCAGACTGCTATACTCTGCAGAACTCTTTTTCGAGTTCAGTGGAGAAGTGAAATACTTCCAGGACAAAGAACAACGAAAGAATTTCATGATGACAAAGCCAACCCTGCACAGTTTACTATAAGATATTCTAGAAAAGGATCAAAATGATCACAGCTCCATGAAGGAGAATGGAAAGAACCCACCAAATAGGGAAAATAATTAAACACAAGAGAAAAAGTGGTATACAAAAGCGGTCTTTCCACTATTCTTTTATATACAGCAGCATAATATGCCCATCAGCATATTTTGCAAAAGGACTTCTGCACTGTATGGGTCATGATTCTGTCTGGTTCTATAGGGTGGATGTCAAGGAAATAGTGGTTCAGTCCCACAAGTGACACCTGGCCACCAGTAAGCATCATGGACTCTGTCATGTGCAAGACATACTAGAACTTTGTGTGATATCCTATTCCCAAACTGTTAGAGGTTCTGGTCATATATTTGAAATTCCAGTATTTGTTATGTTTTATTTTTAGTAATTCTTTACTACCATGGAAACTTTTTCTTAGTTGATATTTTTGTATATATTAACCTATTCAAACACTATGTGAGTACTCTGAATTGATTACAGATTCATACATATGATACACAACATTCTGGCCTCTAAGTTAGAATCACGGTTTGATTTGAATTTTTCAATATCGTTTAAAAATATTTAATTTTGCCGGGCGTGGTGGCTCACGCCTGTAATCCCAGCACTTGGGAGGCTGAGGCAGGAGGATCGGTGCGAGTTCGAGACCAGCCTGGGCTACAAAAGTGAGCTCAAGGCCAGCCTCAACTGCATAGCGAGACTCTGTCTCAAAAAGACAAAAAAATTAATTTTAATTAATTAATATTTAATTAAATTTCTGAATATTGTTTATACTTTTTGTTTTGATTCATACTGTATCTCTTATAAGACATGGTATGATATTTTCTCCTAGTATTAGAAACTTTCAAAAGAAAAAATATATGCATACACAAGGATACATATATATAGGATAGATATATGTAGCTACTTCAACTTAGTTCATTGAGAATAAAAGTTTGTAGTAATATTGTTTGGATAAGAAACCAGGTCTGCACCTTTTCCTCTGAATAACTACTATAAAGACAATAATGTGCATAGTATTAATCATAACCATCCTACTAACTAACTTGTTTTCAAACAATTTCATTGCTATTTTATCTTTTTTCTCATTAAAATGAATTAAAAAAATAAAATGAGTGATGATGTTGAACATATTTTTCATATATTTACTTTCCATCTGTATTTCTTCCTCTGAGAAGTGGATATTCATCTCAGATACTCATTGTTGGTTGAGTCTTTGAATTTGGGGGCTTGAGTTTTTAAATTCCGTGTATATTCTATATATTCTAGATAGAAGGTCTTTGTCTGATAGATGGTTAATTATGACTTTTTTTTTTCTGAGCTTGTTGGTTTTCTTTTTAACCTGTTGGAGATTTTCTTTGAAGTTCAGAAACTTCTAAAAAAGATGAGATCCCAGTTGTTGATTCCTTGAAGTATTTCCCATATAATTTGGTTTTTGCTTATGAACTCTACCTTCTCATATGTCCTTGAGATTTCTACCTACATTTTCCTCCAGAAGATTTAGTGTTTCTGTCTTAATATTCAAAATTTTGATCCATTTTGACTGTATGTTTGTACATCGTGAAAGGTATGCATCTAGTTCTAGCCTTCAGCATGTGGCAAGCCAGTTTTTCCAGCGCCATTTATTAAAGAGACTATCTTGTAGTAAGCATGCTTGGCCCCTTTATCAAAAATAAGGTGGTTGACTGTGCTTGCCGTTGTGTCTACCTCTTCTAATCTATTCCACTGATGCTCAGTCTCTATGCCAGGGCCATGCTGATTTTATCACAATAGGTTTATAGTATAATTTTATATCAGGGATTACGATGTTTCCTGCTTTCTCTTTGTTTCCCAGTATTGCTTTTGATATTCTGGATCTCTTCTGGCTCCAAACGAATTGGAGGAAAATTTTCTTCAGCTCTGTGAGGCATACTAATAATATTTTAATTGGGATTTCACTGAATCTATATAACTATTTGGGGAGTATAGCCGTTTTCACAATGTTGGTTCTTCCTATCCAGAAGCATGGAATATTTTTCCATTTTCTCAATTCCTCTTCAATCTCTTTTCTCAGAATACCACAATTTTCATTGCATAAATCTTTTACATCTTTTGTGAGATTGACTCCTAAGTATTTCTTTTCTTTTGGATTTTGTAGCTTTCCTAATTTTCTTTCAGTGTGTTTATACTTCGTGTACAAAAAAGCTACTGATTTTTGAGTGAGTGCTGAGTTTCTGTCTTGCTACATTGCTGAATTTGGTGATTAAATCTACAAGACTCTTGGTGGAGTTTTGGGGTTCTCTATGTAGCGTATCATGTCTTTTGTAAATAATGATAATTTCACTTCTTTCCCAATCCTTATTCCTTTTATTTCTCTCTCTTGTTTAGTTGTTCAGGCCAGTGTTTCCAGCGCAATATTGGTTATGAGTGGAGACAGTTGGCAACCTTGTCTTGTTCCTGATTTTAAAGTGAAGACCTTCAGATTTTATATCATATACCTTAGATATAAAAGGGAATTTCTATTGTTCAAAAACCATGGATATTCTAAAACTTAAATCATTATAGAATGTTAAAAATTATACATTTTTTACACAAAAATTTAGAAATCAAGCCATATACAATATTGTATCAGGACAATTCTATGACATTTTGTTTTTCTTGTCTCTCATTTACTTTTATCCCCATTTTTTTAAAAACAAAAATTTATTTTAAAGACAGTATAGCAATAATTTTTGTGATGGTAGAAGCAGTACACATTTAAAAGACCAAAATGACAGTAATTTTAAGCATGGCTTTAATAAAACACGTTACTTACTGTCTGCCATGTAGTTGCTTAGTTCACAGATTTCAGCATATAGAGTCCGTTAAGGGTGAGAATTCTCCCCATTAACTGCTATTTTCAAAAACCTGATGGAAATTCTTAGAACCATTGCCTTAACAATCTTATTTATATAAATGTATGGCATTGCCTCTTCCATATTTCCTAAATTTTCTCCTTTTCCTCTCTCCATTGTTTAATCCCGAAGTTCACTCTTTGAATTTAACTGTGTTATACCTTTTGATTTTTATTTCTTCTTTTGAGTTTTTACACTAGGGAGACAAATACAATATTTTCACATGTCAGCTTGGTTTGCTTCACTTATGAGTATAGCTTCAAGTTGCATCCACTTACCTACAAAGCGTTCATGTTTATTTTTCTTTATACCTGAGTAATACTCCATTATATAAAAACACCACATCTTTTTCCTCTATTCTTCACGTGGTGGGCATTGTGGCTGTTTCCAAAATTAAGCTATCACAAATTGTGCTGCTATAAAGATAGGCACACATATATCACTCTGATATGTTTTCTGTTCTTTTGGGAAAATTTTCAGAAGGAGGACAGCTGGATTGAATGGGATTTCCAGTCCTTGGTTTTTTCAGAAGCCTCCACACTGGTTTCCATAATGGTTGCACTAGTCTACATTACTACCAGCACTGCAGAAGGGTTCCTTTTTCCCCACAGCCTCTCCAACACTTGTTGTTGGTTGATTTCTTCATGCGAGCCATTCTTTCTGGGGTGACATGGTATCTCAATATTGCTTTAATTTGCATTTCGCGAGTGCCCAGTGAGGTAGAGCATTTTGTCATGTATGTATTTGCCTCTTGTATTTCTTTTTCTGAGAAGTGTGTGTTCATCTCAAATACCCATTTTTTTATTTAGTCTTTAAATTTTGGGGCTGCAATTTTTTTAGCTATTTATAAACTCTAGAAAGAAGATGTTTGTCTGGGTGCTTATTACTTACAATTTTTTCAAAATCTGTGGGTTGTCTTTTTACTCTGTTGGTAATTTCTTTTGATATGCAAAAACTTCTCAATAAGAGGAGGTTAAAGTTATTAATTCTTTCAAGTATTTCCAATGCAGTTTGATTTTTGTTCAAAATGTTTGCCTACCCCTATGTCTTCAACATTTTCCCCTACTTTCTTTTCTAGGAGATTTAGGGTTTCTGCTTTAATATTTAGATCTTTAATCCATTTTGTCTTTAGTTTAGTTCATGATGATAGATGCAGATCAAATTTTAGTTTTCAGCATGTAGAGAGCCAGTTTTTCCAGCACCAATTGTTAAAGAGACTATCTTTCTTCCAAGAAATATTTTTTGACCCTTTGTGGAAAATGGGATCGCCAAGTGCATTTGCAGTTGTATCTACATATTCTAATCTATTACATTGATCCTCAGGCCTATTTTTTTTTTTATAATACTATGCTGATTTTATCATGGTAGCTTTGTAGCATAATTTCAGGTCTAAGATTGTTATGCCTCCTTTCTTGCCTTTGTTGCTCAGGATTGCTTTTGCTGATCTAGGTATTTTCTGGTTCCAAATAAATTTTTGGAATGATTTCTCCAGATCTGTGAGGTATGTTGGTGATGTTTTGATAGGACTGCATTAAATTCGTATAACAGTTTTGGAAGTGTGGCCATATTCACAGTGTTATTTCTTCCTATCCAAGAGCAAAGAATATCTTTCCATTTTTTGAAATCTTCTATGATCTCTTTTTTTCAGTGTACAGTAATTTTCACTGAATAGATCTTTCCTTCTTTGGTTAGATTAATTCCTAAATTTTTCGCGATACTATTGTAAAGGGAATTGTTTCCCTAACTTCTCTCTCAGTGTGTTTGTTATCTGTGTAGAGGAATGCTATTGACTTTTGGTATTGACTTTGTATTCTGCTATTGTACTGAATTTGTTTATTAATTCTAGGCACTTCTCAGAAGAGGTGTTTTGTCTTCCAAGTAGAATATCATGCTGTTTGAAAATACGGATAGTTCAACTTCTTTATTTGTTGTTTTTCCTTTTATTTATGTCTCTTGTCTAATGGCTTTAATATTTCCAGAGCTATATTGAATAGGAATCAGGACAGAGCACATAATTGTTTTGTACCTGATCTGAGAGTAAAATATTTCAGATATTTTCCGTTTAGAATTATATTTGCAGTTGGGTTATCATAGATGGTTTTTATCAGATTGAGGTAGAAGCCATATATTCCAATTTCCTGTAGGACGTTGAGCATGAATGAATGTTGGACTTTGCCAAAGGCCTTTTCTGCATCAGTTGAGATGATCATGTGGTTTTTGATATATTGTATTGAATTTATAGATTTGCTTATGTTAAATAATCTTTGCATCCCTGGGATGAATCATGCCTGGTCATGGTGTATAATCTTCTTGATGATTTGGTGTATTCTATTTGCTAGTATTTTATTGAGGATTTTTGCATCTGTATTCATGAGGGTGATTGGCCTGTATTTCTCTTTTTTAGTTGCATGTTTCTCTGGTTTAGGTATCAGTATAATACTTGCCTTCAGGAATAATTCTGGGAGGATTGTTTCCTTTTCAATTTCATTTAAGAGTTTGAGGAATATTGGGATTATATCTTCTGGAAATTTCTTGTACAATTCAGCTGTGAATCCATCTGGAACTGGACTTTTCTTTTTTTGGTAAGCTTTTTTTAAATTATATTTTAAATTTCATTGACTATTATTGGGACATTAAGAGATCATATATCCTCTTGATTCAGTTTTGGTAATTTGTACCCTTCTAAGAATCTGCTCATTTCTTCTCTGTCTTCGGTGCTGTGAGAGTAAACATTCTGAAAATAGCTATTGATAATCTTATGAATCTCCACTGGGTCTGAGGTAATTTCACCCTTTTGATTCTTTATTGCTTGAATTTTAGTTGTTTCTTTCCTATTTTTGATGAGGATAGCTAGGAGGTTATCAATTTTATTTAATCTTTCAAAGACCCAGTTTTTTGATTCATTAATTATTTATGTTGTTTTTGTCTTGACTGCATTAATTTATGCTCTAATCTTTATAATTTTCTCCAATCTTTGGGCTTTGGGTTTGGTCTGCTTTTCTTTTTCTAGATGTTTGTGTTGCTGCATTAAGATATTTATATGCTCTCCTTCTGTTTTCTTAATGTGTGAACTCACAGCTATATTTCTCTCTAAGAACTGCTTTGACTACATCCCATAAAGACTGATAAATTGTTCTTGAATGTTCATTGAATTTTTATTGTTTAATTTCTTGTTTAATTTCATCTATAGCTTATTGGTTGTTGAGTAGGATGTCGTTTAATTTCTATGTGTTTATGGGGCTTTTATGGTTTCTTTTGTCATTGCACTGTGCTCAGATAATACACGTGGGACAATTTATCTTTTCTTCCATATACTTCAGCATGATCTATGGATTAGTATGTGGTCTATTTTAGGAAATGCCCCATGTGCAGATGAAAAGGATGTGTATTCAGATGTGGTTGGTGGAACACTCTGTGTATGTCCATTAAGAATATTTGCTCATTCGAGACCAGCCTGGGCTACAAAAGTGAGCTCAAGGCCAGCCTCAACTGCATAGTGAGACCCTGTCTCAAAATGACAAAAAAAAAAAAAAAAAAAAGAATATTTACTCAGAGGTATGATTCAGTTCTACAGCTTCTTTGCTAATTTTTTGTGTGTTTGATCTATTTTTTTGGATTAGTGGATATTAAGGTCTCCTGTTAATAGTATGGTACTGGATATTAGATTTTTCATGTCCCCTAAGATTTGTCTTATGTACTTGGGTGCTCCCGTGTTTGGTGTATACATATTTATGACTGTTACCTCTTCCTCTTGTATTTTTCTCCTAACCAGCCTCCTTTATTTTGTTCTATCATTATTAATTTGAAGTTTGGACTGTGTGTGAACAGGATTGTTACCCTTGCTTTTTTCTGAGGACCTGGGACATGTAGTGCTGTTTTCCACCCTTTGCTTTCATCTTATGAATTTCTTTGTGAGTTAATTGTGTTTTTTGTGTACAGCATATATTGGATTTTGTTTTCTAATTCACTCTGCCAGTCTATTTCTTTTAATTGGTGAATTGAGTCCATTAGCATTGATAGTTATAATTGAGATGTATTGATGTATGATTGAAATGTTATTGACCTGCTGTGGTATACCTCTTTTTCTTCTGTATTTAATTGTTTGTCCTATATGGTGTGTTTTTTCTGTTCTCATTCATTGAGTTGCAGTCATTTTAGTTTCTGTGTAGAATATTTTTTAGTAGTCTGTGTACGGTTGGCCTTTTCATCATGAAATTCTTTCGTTGTTCTTTGTCATGGAAGTATTTCATTTCTGCAATAAACTTGAAAGAGAGTCTTGCAGGGGATAACAGTCTGGTTTGGAATTTGTTTTCTTACAAGACTTGTAATACTTTGCTCCATGCTCTTCTTGACCTTATAGCTTGTGAACAGATTTCTGCTCTTCTTCTGATGGGTTTCCCTTTAGATGTAATCCTTTCTTTTCTCTAGCAGCTTTTAGTATATTGTTCTTGTCCTTAATTTTTTGTGATCTTGATTACTTTATGTCTGGGTATAGTTTTAAATGCTTCATGTTATTTGGAGTTCTATATTCATTGGCTACCTCAATGTCAAATTGTTTCCCCATATTTGGGAAGTTTTGTGCCATTACTTCTGCCCATATTCCTCATATATCATTTGTATTGACTTCTGTTTTCTCATTGATACGTATTAGTCTTATGTTGTTCATCTTTGCATCGTCTTGCAGATGTTGAATTAGTTTTTCCTGCATCCTAGTTGTTTTTAAGAGATCTTTTCTGAACTTTTTACTAGTTACAATGGTGTGTCAAGTTCTGAATGTCTGTCTTCACTTTCATTGAAATGGTTTTGCCAGCTCGTGATTGAGGTTTTAATTTCCCGTATAGCACTTTGATTGTGCTTCATGTATTCTATTTCTTTCCTATATTGCTCATTCAAGGATTCCATTATTTTTCTATCCTCCTCCATTTTTTTATCAGTGTCTTCTTTAGAAGTGCTTAGTACTTCTTTCATTATAGCTATCATTTCTTTTTTTTTACTTCAGAAATTATTTCTGATCTGGTTTCCTGTATACCTTTCTTCAGTTGTTTCTTTATTACAGACGCTATTATTTCAGAGATTTCAGGTATGTGATTTCCAATGTCATCTATGCTAATTGTCTCCTGCATTTTTTCTGGGGGTCTTGGGGCCTGAGAATGAATTTTGCTCCTCTTTGTCATTTTGTATAGCAGTTTCCTCTGATCTTTGGTGTAGAGCTTTGGTGCAGTTATTACCTTAGTACCTACCGATATTCTTACTCAAAAGAGATTTTGTGGTTAAGGTAGTTACAGTTTTGTATTTGCAGAACTACAACTAGGAACACTAATAATGGGTAGCGATATTTAGCTGTTAACAAACTTTTGTAACTACTGGGTTTGTATTTTAGACCATAGGAGCAATGTTATGTCTGTGTAGCTAAGCAGGTATGAAAGTGCGAAATTGTGTTTAAATTGGTTTCTCTAAGTTTTGTCTGATCAACTCCCCTTGGTGTACATGGGGTGTTCCAGGAAGACTGGTTCCCATTGTTTACTTTTTTGCACCCTGTTTCAATCAAGAGAGAAAGAGAGAGGATGCTGTCATAGATCTGGGTCTAGCAAAGTGTCTCAGCTTTCTGGGTCCATATCTACCAAGTTTGAACTCATCCAGGTGACACTGGCTTAGGCCTGGCTGCTGTGCTCTGCCTCTCCCTTCTACAACCTGTGGAAGTTAACCCTCTGTGTCCTTCTGTCCTTCTGTATTCTGCTCCTGGATGCGTCCCAAACCTATGTGAATGTGAAGAAAAACAGTATGTTACTGATTGCTCTTTTTTTTTTTTTTTTTTTAATGTATTTGGTACAGGGTCTCACTACTCAGCTTGAACTCCTACTGATGCTTCTCTTTCAGGCTCCCCAGTGCTGGGGTTACAGATGTGCACCACCATTCTGGGTGTCAGTGGCTGGCTCAGCATCTGAGGGCGGGGTCAACATGGCATGGGATCCTGGGGATTGAAGCCTGGTCCCTGTGATTGCTAAGCAGATGCTTAGTCTGCTAAGCTATCTTGCTGTCCCTTTGTTTCTTTTTTTTATAGTGCAAAATAAAAATAGTAAGATAAAGAAAATCCATATTATCCCATTAACTTGATCTGAATAGATGTTTGCCAAAAGAAGAAACAAAAATGACCAATAACTATATGAATGAAAACTCAAATCAAATTTGAGGAATTTCAAATTAAAGCTATATTCAGATACAATCTAACCGCAAGTTTAAATATTAACAAGCAAAAGACAGAACAACAACAATAACAACAATAAAAATAATAAAGGTCAGTGAGGATGTACATGCAAAATCTCTTCTATCTTTTTTGTACAAACTGCACATTAGTATAGCCACTATGGAGACAAAGTATACATTAGTATAGATAGTCTGGAGGTCCTCAAAAACTAGAAAAAAAAAGAATTACAGATGGTCCAATTATGACATTCTGTGATATACCTCTAAAAGAAATAAATTTGATGAACAATACATTTATCTGCTGCTTGTGTCATTATAGCACTATTCATAAAGGTAAGTTTTGGAAACAGCCTATGTGTTCCCCAACAGATGAATAGAAGGAAAAATATGAACATATGAAATTATATATATATATATATATATATATATATATATATATATATATATGATGCTTTGTGTCTAGTTGTCCCCCAAAGCCTCATGCAATCATGGGGCAGGGATTTCTAGAGTTTGAGACTTGACTCATGATCCACTGGGATTATGTGTTTTATTACTGATGAGATTATGGGTCTGAGTACTACTGGGATTATAAGTGTGGGCTGAGGTGGATAGGCTGAGGCAGAGAGCCTGATGTAACATAAAGAGAGACAGACTCTGTGTTGTTCTCTGCTGCCCTGGTTGTTCAGTTGCCTCTATTGCGATTGTTGGTGTTTTGCCATCATGAACTGGATGCTCTCTGCCTTGTTCCACGCAGCCTTGGCCCAATCAAATATAGATTGGAACCTTCAGTAACGATGAGCTAAATAAACATTTCTTTCTTTCATTTTGGGTGTTGGGTATTTGTCCCAGCAATGAGTGAAGAACAACCAAGATTATATATATATATATATATATATATATATATATATATATATATATTATTTGCAACTAAATGAATGGAACAAGAAGATATCAGATTAAGTGAAATGAGATACAGAAAGATAAAGGTACAATAAGATACAGAGTGGTACTGCATGCTCTGTTTCATATGTGCAAAGTCTACCTGAAGACAAAATAGCGATCACTATACATTAGGAAGAGTGCTGCTGGTAGTGGGAGGGGCCAAGGGGAAAGAAGGGTTGGGAGATACATGATCAATATGTGCCATAGGCATACATGGAAAAGATACACCAAATTCCATTGAAAGCTCCAGTTGATATGTATTAACAAAAAATCAAATTAATAAAACTAATAACCTTGTAGATAAAATTTACCAAATTCTTGTTCAAACATCCACTGTAAGAAACACCTGATAGGAATGTAAATTATTCATTTTTTTTAGATGTAAAAAAAAAAACAAAACTAGCAACAATGTTTATTACAGGTACCAAGTAAAGTCTGCTTTCTCAAAATTATTATAATTTTGAAAAACTGAACCGAGGAGGTAGCTGACCAGTTTAATGCTTGCGTAGTGTGTGTGAGGCCCTGAGTTTGATTCCTAGCACTAGAAATTAAAAGATTAAGCCTAAAAATAAAATAATAAAAGAGCTAGCAAAAATATAGCTGAGTGTTTCTATAAGTTATGGAGAAAAGATTTACAAGCTCAACACTAAAACAGAGGAAGAGATTTGACTTTAAAATTATGTAATTTATGACTATAGAACTTTATATGATATAATTGAAAGGTAAAGGACAATTGGGAAAATATGATACATGTGACAAAAGACTATAAACTTCAATGAATAAATGTACTTAGAGAAATTTAAGAAATTCTGACATGAGCTTAAGATAGGATTCCTTGTGAAATTTGTTTCAGTATTACAATATAAACTTGAGTTAGTTTTCAATTATTTTGCTCTGCCTTCTTCTCTGGAAAACCCTGTGTTCTCTCATTCCCTCAAGCTTCTCTCATCCAATGAAAACAGAGACAACCTCCACTGTTATTTCTGGTCGCTTCTCCAGGCTTCTGATTCACTCTTTCCCTTCCTATGGCCAAATGATTAGTTTTCCCCCTTCTGATCACCTTGCTACCATGTTTATTCAACTAGAATCTGTTGCTTTTGTTGGTGCTGGTGAGACTGATGCAAGCGACTCTATGGTGAAACCAACAAAGTAAATGCTGAAACAAAAGAGAAAAATATGTGACAAAAGCTGTATGGTACTATAGGTCAATAGCTACTTTTAGGAACGCCTGTGTTATTTCCATAGGTAATGAGAGGCACGGGGGCCAGGATGCTGGGGTCCTAAAGTGAAATATGTGTAGGCTCAGAACTTAGGAGTTTTTGTTCCTTTTTTTGTCAATAGTCTTCTCTCCCTCACAAGAGGAACTGATACATATTTATAAGACCAACTCACTGATTTCAGACAATAGTTAAACTTACTAATAGGCCATTTGACTTTGGGAAACTAATGTTCCAACAAGTGAAAAAGTACTTAGCATTTGAAATTAAAAGCTCCAATGTTAGCATATATTATAAAATATTGTTCAAAATTAGATTTAGTAAAAGCTCTTTGGTAAACAAATGTATGAGTGGAGAACTACTATGTTTTGATATTCCTGAAGATGTGAGCAAATTAATTTGTTTTCTCTATTTCTTCTTCAAAATCTTGTCATATAAAAAATATTTACTTGTGTCTCAGAGCTGTTCCTTTCTGTCAAGTGATATATTCTCTTGCATTTAATTTGAGTCTGATTATGCTACTTGACTCTAAGTGCCTCTAGGACAAAGAAATAGCACAGCATGTTTTCGGCCATGTCTCTTATCGTGAAATTCTCTTTTCATTGTTTATACCCAGCTAGGCCTAAGTAGCATTGGAAAACGCAATGGAAAATAAAGGTATGTGAATTTCTGGAAGTCTTAATAAGATAACTGAGTAAGCAACATGCTGGTGCCACAGAAAGCAACTCACTGAGCTTTGGTTTCATGTACTTTTCAACATTAGTGATGATAACTAGCAAGATTTTATGATTAAACAGATACATTATTGAGTAGGTGCACTGTGAGTGGATCTCCCTAGAGAACACATTGTTCTTGCAGTTTTCCTTTCAGTGTTGTGGGATATCTTTGTCTGTCTATATCCATATACATCTCCGCTACAAGATTTTAAAATTGATTGAATGTTATTCTTTCATACTTTCCTTTTGCCCTATGTCTTATTCTTCAACCTTTATTTTTTTTGCATCACATTGCCTCATTATTGTGTGTGGCTGATGAGGAAATTTTTAGGGAGACAAATCTTCAGTTGATCACAGCTTAGAACATACAAAGCCGCTGAAATGATTAAATTGTCATTTTTGGTTTATCATGTGATTATCAGTGAGAAGTAGGTTTCTAATTAATTCTATTAGAAACCAAGGAAAGGAAATTGTGCACAGCAGTCTGAGGACTAAATCATACTTTTTACCATCAGTAATAAAAATATTTCAGAAGAGATCAATTAGTGAAATATAGAGATACCAGAAGCAGTGTAGAACTGGGTTGTTTCACATAGATGGATTTGATTATAAAATTTGAAAAACAACTGGAATGTGTCTTCTGAATATAAAACAAGTCAATGGACATGTGTAATTTGGCTTACAAGTAACATTTTCAGAAACACAATTTGTATATGAAAACATCTGCGATTTTGTATGCATTTCCCTTTTTATTTGTGGCTTATATCATTTTAAGTGAAGATGAAAATATTTAAAAGGGGGAATGACAAAAGCATTCACCTTCTAAAACTGTCTCACCACTTTAGGTTGTAAAATAACATGGCTTAATATGCTTTAAGACATCAGCTGCTTGGGAAAATACAGTTACTTTTTGGAGGATAAAAATTCATATTTTTGCCTGTCCATTGTTATATAGATATGAACTAGACTTCATATGGAAAGTAAATCTTGAACTTTGTAATTTCAAAAGTAATATATATATATATATATATATATATATATATATATATATATTCTATCAAAAAAGACAACACACTTGAATACAGATCATGACAGACAGTTACATGTGCAATGTAAGAGAATTTCTGGCATTATGTGGGTGTCAACATAATCAGTAAAAAATTATTTTTGATGACATGAAGAGGAAAAGTGTTAGCAGAATGGGAAGCATTTTTGAACAGCAGATATGTAGCGAAGTCCTTTCCCCTTGTCTGCCAAATGCACCCACACTTGTCATCAGTGAATGCAATTAAATTTTTTTTTTTTACAATACAGCAGAGACTTTTGGCAGTCAATGAGGGCTAATTTTTTCTTCACTTGTACAGCCCTTTCAGCCAATGTGAAGATGCGAACTGAAAGATGTTCTGAGGGTTCACTTTGTCTTCAAGTACAGATTTGTGAACAAACAGATAAAACATGGGGAAGCTGAACCAGATCACACCCTATTCTTTACATCTAAATATGGCCCCAGCCAAAAGGTTAGATCAGTTAAGGGCACAACAGATCCTTCTGATTTTTCTACTGCAAATTCTCAGGC
Organism: Myocastor coypus; assembly: GCA_004027025.1. NCBI lineage: Eukaryota > Metazoa > Chordata > Mammalia > Rodentia > Myocastoridae > Myocastor > Myocastor coypus. Next base: position 15,932 of record PVJA010000942.1, read on the forward strand.
CAATGAGTTTCAGTATTTTTAGACAAAGAAAAAAATGTTAAAGCAATTATATTTTTACAACCTCCATGGGCAAAAGAAAACCAAAACCCCCCAAAAAACCTAGCATGAAAATGTAACCATACAATATATAAAATGTACTCTGAATTACATGGCAAAAACACAGCAATTTCTGTGGATATTACATTTGTTATCTTCCGTGAGCCTCAAATAAATAGTTATACTCTAATTTTTCAAATGTCAAATATATCGTGGTCCTTGAATTTTATTTTTATCTGTGATCACAAAACACACAGCAACGTCAAATCCTTTAAGTTCCATCCACTCATCCCACATTACTACAGACACCTATAAGTACCCCCCCACCCACACCCATGCATGCACGCACGCACGCATGCGCATGCACGCACACACGCATGCGCACACATGTACGCATGCCTTTCTTGAAGTGTTTGGTAGAATCAGAATGAAGATATTTAAAACTATGAAACCATGAATCAAAGAAAATATCTGTTTTTTTTTTTTTTTTTTTTGTCTTTTTGAGACAGGGTCTCACTATTCAGTTGAGGCTGGCCTTGAGCTCACTTTTGTAGCCCAGGCTGGTCTCGAACTCACACCAATCCTCCTGCCTCAGCCTCCCAAGTGCAAATATCTGGTTTTTATAGTCAAGTGTCTAGCTCACTGAGAAAAAATATTGACAGTGGAAGTGCAGGTACATTAGCAGTGAACTTGCGTTTTTCTTTATCTCCAGTGGTTGCCACATTATACACTCTGAAGCTTTGATAGTGGCAAAATAGACTGTGCTAAATTCTAACTAAGACTTCTAATTTTCCACTACATTTAACCACCCTCTTTCTCTCATCTCCAACCTCTGAGTTTTCAAGGCACCTAAATATAAATATTTTCTCTTTTCCTTAGCTTCCCAAAGCCAGTATTTGTTGAATTTCTAGTGAAAATAAAACCCTGGTGCTGCTGGCATTTGTTAGGTTGTGGTCTTGGCAAAGTGCACATTTCACAAAAATAATCTGTAGCCAGCCCCTTCCCCCAGAATGCCAAGGCTGATTGCTCTATCGAGTGTCTTCTATCTTGTGTAATGATATTGTCTACCTATCAATAGATATCCATTAATGATTCATTCATGAAATAAAGATTATGCAGCAAAAATCCAAAGGCCTCCTCTGTGGATTTCTGGTAGTAGAGGGTGTTTCTTGGCAAGTTAGTCATATTTCATCACCAGACCCATTTGTTACTTTCTGCTCATGTTTCCAAAGGCAGCTCAGTTCGGTTGGGAGAGGACTGCTGGAAACTGAGAACTGAAACACGTCAGGTCTATACTGATGGCTTGCCAATGAGCGAACCTGACACAGCTGAGGTCAGGACTTCAGTGTTACAGACGTTCCATCTTGATTTACAGCAGTTGAACCACTATGTTGTTCCCATTAGAGATAAAACTGTTAGAGAGTGCTTTATTTCCTTCGAATATTTTCTATGAGATCAACCTCTACAGTCTCTGCTAATTCCTTCACTTACTTTATACCAAATTAAGTTATGAGATAGTAGATCAACACAGGTGTCTTTTAGCATTTTTGCACCATAGAAAATAGCAAAGTAAATACCACACAGTGAGTAGGAATATAGACATAAAGTCCTCTCTAGGATCATTATTACTATGGGGTTTTTTGTTTGTTTGTTTTTTTGCCAAACTCATTAGATGATTTCTTTGCCAGTCATTCCCCCATCCCCACACCCAGTTCTGCCATTAAAATGGAGCCCAGAACTAAGTCAATGCTGTTGTTTTGGATTTAGAAGAAATTCGCAGCCTAGCAAGAAGAAAGGTTGCAGGTCTGTGAAAAATAGGACTAGAAATATATACAGTCTTATATTTCTCTAAATGTTAATTATTTTCTGAAGCATTAAATTTAATTAACTTGCATTTCCAAGAAAACTATTCAAGGAGTTAAAATACAAATTCACTTGTTCACTGCATCTTTACTTCTTTAATATCAGCACAGTATTTCCAATGCAAGACAAATACGTAATTGTATTGCAAAATCACATGGAACTATGGAGAACTCACCAATATTTTGGAAAAGCTAAGGAAATCTGTTTTCTTTTCTCTAGCAATATGGCTATACTACATTCTTGAAATAACTTATAAAGGCCAGCCGTGTAGCTCAGCGGGTTAAAGCTCCTGCTTAGGCAGATGCAGGGACTGGGGTTTGATATCTGGCATGTCATGCCGACCCCACTACTGGGGTGTGCTAAGAGAGTGATTGAGACAGTGATTGAGATGGTGATTGAGGCTGGGCATGTTGGTGGCGCGCCTGTAATAGCAGCACCAGGAGGCTGAAAATAGGAGGATCAATATGAGTCTGACCTGTGGAGTGAGATCCTATAGACCCTGTACTAATATATATATATATATATATATATATATATATATATATATATATATATGCTGAAATAGCCGATTAATTGAGCTTTCTATGACTACAAAGAAACATTTCTGGAAGTTAATTTATAAAAAGAAAAGGTTTATTTTGGCTTATGGATCTGAAAGTCTAAAGCTCGGGCTGTCTTGCTGCTTAGTGCCTCTGTCAAGGGTGGCAGACCTTGATGGTAGCAGGCAGCAAATCAAGGTGCAGAGCAAGATGGAGGAGGAACCACAGTCTACTCAAAAGTGTGCACCAAGGGACCTAAAGACTTCTCACCCTGCAGGGTTCTACTACCTGCCCATGTCATCAGCCTGGGGACCACGCCTGTAGTGCATATAGGGGACACTGCTCTTATCCAAATCATGCAAGTGGTATTTGAATATTACACAACACAATGGTGTAGCTGATTAGCTGCAGTTCAATTTAAAATATTTGGCAATGTTTTCCAGGTGCATTCTTTTCCTACAAATGTCTCAGATTTGTCACTCTCTTTAGCTAAATAGTTTCCATTATATACAGATACCACTTTTTTTTATCCAGTCATCTGTTGATGGATCCAGGCTGCTTCTAGGCTTTAGCTATTATGAATTGTGTGTGTATCTGTGTGTATATATTAGTGTAGTATGATCTTTTAACTTATTTGCCGAAGATAATTAGAAAGAGGATAGCTGGGTCATAGGGAACTTCTAATTTCACTTCTTTGAGCTATCTCCATCCTGATTTTCGTAAGGGTTGTATGAGTTTTCATTTCCACTAGCAGTGCAGGAGGGTTCCTTTTTCACTTTCAGGAGGGTACAGCCACACCAGCATTTGTTACTGATTTAAAATTATTTTAGAAAATGTTCAGACACTGACCTACACATCTACGTAGGGGCCTTTTCTGCCTGTCTGTGCCCACCAGATACCCTGTCTGTTCATGCCCACCGGATACCCTACCCACCCAGAACCCAGACTCTGTCCTCCTATGTGCATAGGTAGTGATCCTTTCTGCCTATCTGTGCCCATCGGATACCCCACCTGCCCAGAAGCCAGATGTGGAGGACTGCCTGACCAGCTCTCCTTGAAAGAAGATCAACTGTCTGTATTTTGATTGAGCCTGACCCTATTTCCTTGTATTGATATGTAAGAGCTGGCTAGAACATTCGTTTATCCTTTTAACTGGCCTTAAGCAATATATGTTGGTCTAGCTGAGGTGTTGGTGATAGTCTTTGAAGGTGGCATGCGTGTTTCCCTGATAACCTACACCTGCTGCTCCTTAATGTGAGCCAGGCTGAGATAGCTACTGCCATGCTCCCTATCTTTTCTCCTTGCAGTCACTTTGTTGTTTAACCCTTAAGTCCTTCCATTCAGCTGTGTTATGCCTCTCCATTTTTATTTCTTCTTTTGAGATCTTACACTAGGGAGACTATATGATATTTACACATGTAGGTCTGCTTTATTTCACTTATGAGTATATGAAGAGCTAATGCTCCATGCTATCAGCTGGGAATGAGCTTGGAGACAGAGGCTATGAATTCCTGGGGCTTGAAAGATTACATCAAAGCCGATGCACCAGACTACCCAAAACATTAGGTACTATCTAAATAGCCTTATGCAGATTACTCTCTCTGCATATCCCCTGCATGTGGCAGAGGTAAATATAGGACCTCCACTTAGCTGAGCTCACAGTATTCACTACCTCCCACAATTCTCAGTTATTCCTCCTTAAGCCACTCTTCCACTGAAGAAAGCCACATAAGGCCTTGGATCGCTCTCCTTGGTCCAGAGAACCATCTTTGTGGCTGGTTGTAGAGCCCCTTGACTCCTCAATAGTTATAAATATGTTTTAGTGTCTTTATTTTTGCCATGCGTTGCATGGGAAGTGGTATATTGGAATTACTTTGGTGAGATTCCAATAATGTAACTTTTGGATTACAAATACTGACTTCTCAGATCAAGACGAGGACCTAGAAGGGGCTCCTTCACCAGACACAGGTGTGTGTGTGTGTGTGTAGTTATGTGCCTTTTTGCTTTCCCACACCCACTGGATACTTCCTGTCCAGAGTCGAGTGAAAGGTGCTTGTAGGTACTTTTCTAGATCCCAGACATATCTTGTGGAACCTCACAACAAAATTCCCTGCAGAGAGGCTGGGTTCAGACCCTCCCAGCAGGAGCTGAACATCTTGCTAGAGAACCATAGTGGGTTCACTTCCGTGAGCAGCAGCAGGAAGAAGCAGAGCACAGCAGCCAGATCCAACCAACTAGACACGTTCCAACTTGTTTGATCCAGATCTGCATTCAGTCAGTGCTAACCACAGAGCTGCACCAGAGCTGTACACCAAAGGGCAAAGGACAATGCTATACAAAATGACAAAGAGAAGGAGCAAGATGCAATCTCCGACCCCAAGCCCAACCAGAATAAATGCAGGAGACACTAACTTAGAAGAAACTGTGAATCACATAGCTGAAACCTCGAAATTAATAGTGTCTGAAGTAAGGAAACAAATGCAGACATGTATAGAAGAACTCAAATCAAAAATAACCTCTGAAGTAAAAAAAAGGAAAACTCTGAATTAATAGTGATTGAAGAAAAAAAAAACTGCAGAAAAGTATAGAGCAAATCAGATCAGAAATAATCCCTGAAGTAAAAAAGACACCTCTGAATTAATAGTGTCTGAAGTAAAGGAACAACTGCAGAAAGGTAGAGAGGAAATAAGATCAGGAATAATCTCTGAAGTAAAAAAAGAAAGGATAACTATAATATGAAACAATTAATGCTTCTAAAGAAGACATTGATAAAGATTTAGAGGAGAATAGAAAAATGATGGAATACTTGAATGAGCAATATAGGAAAGAAATAGATCACATGAAGCAGTTTCAAATAGATATACAGGAGAATAAAATCTCAATCACAAGCTGGCAAGCCTGTATGAATGAAAGCGAAGATAGAGTTATCTTCAAGACAAAGTTGTAGCTAGTGAAAAGGTAAGAAAGGATCTTTTAAAAACAACCAGGATGCAGGAAAAAATAATTCAACATCTGCAAGATGATGCAAAGATGAACAACATGAGATTAATAGGCAGCAACAAGAAAGAAGGAATCAATACAAAAGATATAAAAAAGAATATGGGCAGAAGAAATCACAAAAAACTCCCCAAATATGAGAAAACAACATGACATTCAGGCAACTGAGGCATACAGAACTCCAAATAATATCAACCCAACTAAAAACACTCATACATATAATAGTCAAGATCTCAGAAATCCAGCATGAAAATAATATACTAAAAGCCACTAGAGAAAAGAAACAGATAACATTTAAGGGAAAACCCATCAGAATAATGGCAGATTTCTCTGCACAAACCATGAAATCAATAAGAATATGGAGCAGAGTGCTTCAAGTCCTCCATGAAAACAAATTCCAGCCCAGACTACTATACCCTGCAAAACTGGGTTTCAAATTTGATAGAGAAGTGAAATACTTCCATGACAAAAAACAAATAAACAAATTCACAATGACAAGGCCAAGCCTATATAGACTACTAGAGGATATTTTAAAGAGGGACCAAAATGACCAAAACTCCATGAATGAGAACAGAGAGAACCCACCAAGTAGTGCAACCAACTAAATATAGGAGAAAGGGGGAAACAACAGTAGGTAAAAAACATGTCAAATATAAGCCAATACATTTCAGTTATAAACATCAATATAAATTGACTTAATTCTCCAGTAAAAACAAATAGACTGGCACAGTGGATAAAGAAGCAAAATCCACAATATGTTGTATACAAGAAATATACCTAACTCATAAAGAAATTCATAGGCTGAAAGTGAAAGGATGTAAAACAATACTACATGACCCAGCAACTCAGAAAAAATCAGGGGTAGCAATCCAAACCAAAATGCCCATCATCAGAAGAATGATTGAAAAAGATGTAGTATTTTATTTATTTATTTATTTATTTATTTATTTATTTATTTATTTATTTATTTATTTGTCTTTTTGAGACAGGGTCTTGCTATGCAGTTCAGGCTGGCCTTGAGCTCACTTTTTTTTTTTTTTTTTTGTCTTTTTGAGAGAGGGTCTCGCTGTACAGTTCAGGCTGGCCTTGAGCTTACTTTTGTAGCCCAGGTTGGTCTTGAGCTTGCAGTAATCCTCCTGCCTCAGCCTCCTCAGTGCTACGCTTATAGGCATGCACCACCATGCCCGGCTCTCAAGATGTGATATTTTTATATGATGGAATATTGCTCAGGTATACATAATCAAAGACTAGAAGACTTCATATATAAGTGGATGTATCTTGAAGATATAAGTTAAATAACCCGAACATGCATGTGTAAATATCATATAGTCACCCTATTATAAAACTCAAAAGAAGAAATAAAAATGGAAAGGCATAACAGGTGGATGGAAATAAAAAACTTAAGGGTTAAATGATGAAAAGACATTAGGGAGAAAAGATAGGAAACATGGCAAGAGCAAAAGCATGTACTTACATACAAGGGAAGAATTAGACAATGGTCCTAAGAACCTGCAACAGGTTTTTTACACTGAGGATAGCAATGTGTAACCTAAAACTCTGCCTGGAATGCCTGTCATTCTGGTCTTTAGATGTGTGCTGCTGCTAATGTAACTTCAGTTATTGCTATACTCTCAAATAAATGGTTGATTTACAAGAAAACAAAAAAGGGTATTAAAAGAGAGTAAGAGACAGGAAAAATGCCTTAGGATTGATCAGCTACAATTTTGTATATGCTTAGATTTCTGAATTTCTGTGTAAGAATATGTAACTGCTTTTACCACATTGTATAAGGATTTATTATAATATCAATGATTGTTGGAAAACATTGATTCCAATTGAAGTCTAATATGTTTGATATTAAGAAAGACAGTGATATTAAGCTCAAGTCACCTATGTTATAGAGTAATAGTATCACTAAGCTTCTCTTCTGGAGGGTTAAGAACATAAGTTTACAGGCCAAAAATTAGAGGAAAAGAAGGGCTACACGGTTAGTCAATATTTGGCCCTAGCCCTTCAAGGTCAGTGAGGAGTCAAGACAAGAAAAACTGTGCTATAACATCCTATAACTCAGTGGTGTCCCAAAATTTCTGTTCATGGAAATTATGAGGCCACAGAGGATAGGGGTCAACAATGTACAATGTGTCTAATGAGAGTCACTTAGTGAGAATACATTCTCTCAGGCTTCCCAGAGAGCAAACTGGTCAAGCAATGACTCCTCCAGACAGCTGACACTAAGAACAGTTCTATAAAGCACTGTACATTGTTTCCAGTTAAATCCTGAAGAGTTTGGCTGACCTTGGGAGATACAAAAGTTATATATTTTGTTATACAGGTCTTGCTTTAACTTGTCATTAACCATTCAGCAGAAAAGTTTAATCACGAGGCATAAAACATAGAGCTAGATTAGTATGCTGAGCTATAAAAGGCTTAAATGAACAGCCTCCGAAATTTCCAGTTCTGCCAATAACCCACTGTGATTATGGAATATTGGACTACATGTACAATTATTTTCTCTTAGTTCAATGAGAAGAAATTTTTGTACCAATAGTGACTAGAAAAATTATCATGTCTCTATCCTGTGCTCTGAGTAACTACTATGAGTTAGTTATTGATGCATTGTATCAATTATTGGGAAGGTACTACTAATGTGTTTTGAAAGTTTTGCATTGTTATTTGTTATTAAAGGTAATAAAAAAGGAAAATGTTTTGTGAATCTTTAGAATAATAGCTCTGTGACATTCAGTTAATGGATTATATTATTAGACCTCCCTGGGCCTGCTGGAAATTCCTTCAACCCAGCAACGGATCCTGGCCTGTGAGTGGAAAAAGAGATGTACAACAGTAGTCTTTCAACTATTCTTTTGTGTACAGGAGAATATTTCTATCAGCATATTCTACAAATGGACTTCTCCTGCACCCTATGGGTTATGATTCTGAATGGGTCTACAGGGTGAATATCAAGGAAATAGCAGTAACTCAGTCCCACAAGTGACACCTGGCCACCAGTAAGTGTCACGGACACTGTGCCCACGACATACTAGAACTTTGTGCAATATCCTATCCCCAGACTTTTAGAAGTTCTGGTGATATATTTGCCATTCCAGTGTTTCTGTTATGTTTCATTTTTAATAATTCTCTACTACCATGGAAACTTTTTCTTAGTTTATATTTTTGTATATATTAACCTATTCAAATACTGTGCAAGTACTCTGAATTCATTATGGATTTGTATATATGAGGCACAACACTCTGGCCTCTAAGTTGGAACCATAATTTGAATTTTGGAATATTGTTTAAAATATTTAATTTAATTTAAATTAATTAATATTTAATTAATTTTCTAAATAGTTTATACTTTTTATGATTTAAAAAGTGACTTTGCTTCTATTATTTTATGATGTATATTTTTCCTGACTCTAGAAACATGACAAAAAGTTGGAGATGTAGAGAAATATGAAGAATGAAAAAGCAAATTATTCTTAGTTCTATCACCTAGGCAGTGGTTCTCAACCTGTGGGTTGTGACTCCCGCAGGGGTCAAAAGACCAAAGATAGGGATCACCTAAAGCCATAAGAAAATGTTATTTATTTGGAATTATAGTTTTGAAGTGGCCACCAAGATTATTTTTTGGTTTGGGGTCACTGCAACATGAGGAACTGTATTGCGGGGTCATGGCATTAGAAAAGTTGAGAACCACTGAAATTGTTAACATTTTAATGTATTTCTTTTTAGTGCTTTTGTCCATGCTTTTAAATTGGCAACTATAACATACACACAGTTTTATTCCCAGTTATTAATGTTTAATGTATAGACTTTAATTATATATGCAATCCAATATGACCTTAATTCATATTCACAAAGTAATATTTTTTAAATGGTCCATAAATCAAAAGGCTTTTTATTTGCTCTTAATATATATCTATTTTCTAGAAAATTGCATTAACTTAAAACCCTGTTGTTAGCTTACAAGAATGCCTGACTTACTCCCTACATTCTTGTCAGCAGTGGGTATTATTCCTTTTATAAATCATACAATTTGTATATGTGGAGAATGATATTTCAATATTTTAATGTTTTGATTATTACAGTACTAAATTCTTTGAACTTCTGAAAATTATCTGCTCATTTTCTTTGCCTATGTTACTGGATTGTAAATGCATTTCTTATAAACATATAAACATTTCTTATAAACTTATATACATATAAAGAATATAAGTTCTTTTGAATTTCATTGTAAACTTGCCAACATTTACTTTTATTTATAGCTTTTTACATAGAAGCTTCAAGCTTTTATGCAGCAGAAAACCCTGATCTTTGACCTTTTATTTTCCCATTGGCTTTATAGACTGTAAGAGCAGTTATGTATTTATATTTATTAATTTTTAAGTACCGAATTTTGTTTTGATGTTAAGTGGAGTAGTTTCAACATTCTCACATTGTCTTTATTATGTAATTTCAGTTATAGTATATTTGCTGCTGAAATAAGCCCATAATCTGGTGTTCTCATGCTTAATTTTTCTTTCACCCTTCTATCCATCTGGAAATCATTTTGTTGAAGCTCTTCCTCTCTTCTAATTTTTTAAAATTATTAATGGGTAAGTTTTCTCACATAATTTGTTAGACAATTCATTTTATTGGTTTGATCTTTTGTTATATTTTAAGTCCTTAAACATGTGACCCTTCTGACATGGCCCTGTTCCTTAGCAGTCATCAATTGTGTAGATTTGAGTGACAACATAAAGCTGTCTTAATTTTTGGTGCTTTGTGTTTTTATATATGTTAAGGTAAGTCCTTTGTATTAGTCTCCTTTTTGAAAAGATCATTATCCTTATCTATTTTTGATGAACTTAAGAATTACTGTATTTGAAATAAAATAATTTCACAATTTTTTTTTTTTTTTTTTTTGTACTGGGGATTGAACCCTGGGCCTTTCATGGTAAACACTACCACTAGACAACATTCTTAGCCACAAAACAAAATCATTTTAGATTTTGATTGGAATCATATTAAAGCTGTTAAGTGCTGTAGTCATCATACACAGGAAAATTCTCTATGTACTTATAACTCTCCTTCAGGAGAATGTAATGATTTTCTTCATATGTTCCCTTCCATAAAATCATGATGCTTAAAATAATAAAGCCAAATATTTAATATCTAAATTGAAACACTTCTTACTTGTCTAACTTTTTAAAAGGTTTTCAAAAATTTTGGCCACCAGTATACTCTCTTTCCGTTTAGTGTTTTGTTGGGATGCAACGCTGTGAGATACAACTTGCTGATGGAGATAGAGGGAGGAACCCAGGCCCCATACAGGACCCAGCCTTTGGGAGCTCACAGGCTACGGTGAGAGACAGAATTTTAAACAATTAGCTGAAAAACTGAACAAGATGCTACAAGCAACACTAAGTCTGGGGTGTTTCAGAAGACATTTAGAAGGAACACTGTGTTTATAGAGTAGAAGTTATAATGTATAAATTATACATTTGTACACATGATACAAAATTATAATATAGTTTGTAAAATGACTCTTCCAATCAACATAATTAACCTATCTCCTTGGATATACCTTTCTTTTTTGGTACAAACACTTAAAATGCATGTACACTTGGCACTACTAGCTGTACCCCCTCCTCTTCCACCTTCTTTTCCCCCTGCCCCCCCCGCTCCCCTTCCTCCTCCTTCTCCTCCTGTATTTGGTACAGGCTCTCACTTCACAGATCAGGCTCATAGTGAATGGAATTACAGGCATGTGCCAGGACTCGGTCCCAGGCTCAGCACTCACTGGAGGCGAGGCTGGTGTTGGGTGTGGGAGCCGGAATTGAATCCTGGTCCCTGTGCTTGCCAAAGCAGGCACTTCGTCCACTGAGCTGTCTTTCAGGTCCGTACTTCTTTTTAAGACTGAACAATATTCTGTTGTGAAGCAAATAATCACGTTTACTTTATCCGTTCACTTATTGAGGCACGTTTAAGTTATTTCCACGTTTAAACTATTATGAATAATAACTGGATTCATTTCTGTCTCTGGCTTTGAGTTAAAAGAATACTTTTTTTTTTTTTGTCTTTTTGAGACAGGGTCTCGCTATGCAGTTCAGGCTGGCCTTGAGCTCAGTTTTGTAGCCGAGGCTGGTCTCCAATTCACACCGATCCTCCTGCCTCAGCTTCCCGAGTGCTGGGATTACAGGCGTGCGCCACCACGCCTGGCTAAAAGAATACTATTTGAATAGATTTGCATATATACAAAATGATAAGCCTCAGCTTTTATTTGCATTCAATTGTTACTTGCTTCATTATTTTCTAAATTTAACCAAACTTATTAATCATCCCCTACTTTATTGTTAAAAACTCAGATTTTGTTCCCAGCAGTTTTGAATTTCTAGATCTGGATTGTGGCTTAAAGATTTGTATATGAGACAAATTTGGAAATAATAACCTTGTTATTATATTATAATAGAGTCAACTAAAAAAAAAAACCAGTCCCACAAATAAGTAACTGCCACATAGGAGTGATACTAATCTTGCTTATCATTTTATTTTGTTTTCTGTATTGTTTTTGTTTGTCTGTTTGTTTTTGCAGTATCTAGGATTTAACTCAGGAACTTGCACTTGCTAGGCAAGCACTTATTCCACTGAGCTATCTATCTGGCCTATTGCTTATCATTTTAATAGTAGACACATTTATAGCTTGAATGAAGCTGTGTTGTATAGATCCAGTTGAAAAATTAATAAATATGATAGGGCCAGCCAAATAGCTCGGTGGATTAAAGTGCCTGAAAGCAGGTGCAGGGGCCAGGGGTACGATCCCCAGGGTGCACTGAGAGGGCAATTGAAACTGGGCATAGTAGTATGCACCTATAATACCAGCTCTTGGGAGGTTGTAAACAGGTGGATCACTAGGAGTCTGATCTAGTAGTGAGACCCTGAACACCCTATAGAACCTTCTCTAAAATACAAAAAAAAAAAAAAAAAAAAAAAAAGAAATTTTTTTCCTTTATAATTGGAAATTTACAACATTTGAGATATTTGCAAACAAGACTGTTGCTTGTTCAATCTAATAAGATGATTTTACATATATTTTTAAAGCTATGTGAAAGAATTAACATTATAACACTACCAATTTCAGCCACAAATTATAAGTAATCCATTATATATTTATTAATATATGAATATGTTGTGAAGACTGATATGGTACTAGCAGACATTCTTCCCAATGATTTTGCACATTTTTAAGTTTCTGCATATTTTCTAGCAAGATATTACAGTTCTACCTGTAAATCCATCATTTTCATTAATACACAAATGGGCACAAACTGAACCTTGGTTATTTTTAATTCCTGCATCTGAATATTATAGAACCATTACAGATTCAATGGCTATCTAGTTTAAGATATTCAAGGTTACACAGAAAAGGCTTATTTTTTTTAAAGGCTTATAATTTTTTTGTGGTGAAATAGATAAAATATCAAATCAGGTAACCTAGACTATGGAGTGAACATTCAGGATTTTTTTGAGCAGATAATAGTTACTGATGATCAAATGAAGTCATGGTCTGTGTGATCATTTTCATTGTCTTTTTACAAAGTAATGCATATTGACTGTACAGGTTATCAGGTCTTATATTGGAAATTTGTACACATACAAATTTTAATCACTCAATTACTCTGTTGGCCCACCCTATCTCCTAATTTTATTCTTTGAAGGATTGTAGTGTACATAGTGTATTTTCATCATAGTCAACCACTATGACCTCCCTAAACCCCATCCTCCTCTATTTATTTCCTTCATCTTGTCTAACAATAATTTCCCTTCTAGTTTCTTGTCATCATTTTTCAGATTCCACATATTAGGCAGCACAGGCACTATTTGTTTTTCTGAGTCTGGTTTATTTCTCTCTCAGTGTGATGATATCTAGAATCTTCCATTTTTCTGTAGAGGACAAAATGTAGTAGTTCTCTTACATGACTGAATAATGCTTCAATTTTATCTGCTAGGCTGGTTCCATATCCTACATACTGCATATCATGTTGCAATAAGGATGGATATGCAGGTATTCCTACAGTATGCTGATTTTAATTCCTTTGGGTATATACCAAAGTGTGGTATTACTAGATTGCATGGTACCTCCAATTTTAGATTTCTGAGGACTTTCTCTACAGATTTTTACAGAAGCACTTTATAATTTACATTCCCATCACAGTTGCAGAAGGATTCCTATTCTCCTGCATCTTGACTAGAATTACTGGTTTTTATATTTTTAACAGTAGTCATTCTGACTGGAATGAGAGGAAATTACAATATAGTTTTGAGTTTTCATTTCTTAAATAGTTAAAATTGTTGAACATTTTAAAATATATTTATTGGCCATTTGCACTACTACTTTTGACAAGTGTCTGCTCAACCTTTTTGTTAATTTATTGAATGGGATATCTGATTAAGAAGGGAGATTTTTGAGTTCTCTATGTGTTCTAAATATTAATCATCTATAGGAGGAGCAGCTGACAAAAAATTTCACCTGCTCTTTAGGCTGTCTTCATTTTGTTGGTTATGTCCTTGATTTACACAAACTTTTGAATTCACTGTAGTCTCACTTATTGCTTCCTGCTATAATTTTCTTGTTATTTCAGTATTCAGTAAATCTTTGCCTGTGCATATAGCTTCAAGGATGTGATATATGTTTTCTCTTTTCAGTTCTTATACCTGGACCTTTGGCCCATTTGAATTGGCTTTTCTGCTAGGTGACTGATAGGTTTTAAACTTCAGTCTTGTACGTGTGTGTATTCAGTTTTTCTGGCACAATTTTGTAAAGAGCCTGTCTTTTGTCCAATACATATTTTTGTCTTCTTTCTCTAGAATTAGGAGGTTGCAGCTAGGTGAGTGTGTTTCCATGTCCTTTATCATTTTCCATAGTTATTTTTATGCTAGTAACATGCTGCTTTTGCTACCATGATATTGTAATATAATTTAAAATTGGAATGAGCTTCTAGACTGCTTTGTTTTTTTTCTACTTTGAGTCCAAATCCTCTGTAGCTTCAAATTTTCCTCTAAATTTATTCCTTACTCCATTTTTTCTTTGACAGATTGTTACATTTCAGGTGTTTGGATTCTGAGTGTCGAAGAGGCAGAAATTTGTAGCTGACAAAAGAGAAGAGTAGAAGGATGTTTTCCCCCAGTCCTCTTCTGTTCCCCTTCTCATTTGAACATTTTCTTCCTATTTAACAATATCTCTTACACAGTTTGGACATTATGTGCACTTTCATTTTTTTGCTTCAGAGAAACTGAGACATTTACAAATGTTTGATTTATGTCACATAAGAGTACGTCTGAAGGTGCATCCATTTTCCTAGAATATTTCAAGCTTATTGATCTTTGGTGGGGGGAACAGTGCTCCATTGTATAAAAACACCCATGTCTTTCTATCCTTTCATCAGTTAAGGGGATATGGATTGCTTCCAAGATTTAGCTATGACAGACTGTGCCACGCTAATCATGGGTGCACCTTTATCACTGTGGTACGCTTTCAACTCTTTTGGGCAGATAGCAAGGAGGGGACAGTCCGGTCAAATGAAACTTTTGGTACTAGTTTTTTCAGTGTATTTCACACAGGGTCTATAGGGTTTCACTATACAGACTGGACTCGTAGCGATCCTTCCTGTTTTTCAGCCTCCCAAACACTGGGATTATAGGTGTGTGCCACTGCACTAAGGTCTCCTTTGGTACTAGTTGTATGAGGAACTTCCACATTGATTTCTACAGTGGTTGCACCTGTCGATACAACCGCCAACAGTGGAGAAGGGTTGCTTTATCCCATGGCCTTGCCAATATTGGTTATTGGCTGATTTCTTGATAAAAGCCATTATTTCTGGGGTGAGATAAATTCAGGACCCTGTGTGAATTTGCAGCTCTCAAATGACCAGTAATGACAAACGTTGTTTTTTTTTTTTTTTTTTTTTTTTTCCATAGACTTATTTGCCATTTGTACCTCTTCATCTGAGAAGTATGTATTCATTTCAGATGCACACTTCTGGATGGAGACTTTAAATGGGGGGTAGTCTAATTTTTTGTTTTCTTTATATTCTTCATGTTGCTATATTGCTGTGTCTGGACATCAAATCTTGGAGAAGCTTTCTCTGCTGCTCACTTCCTGGAAGTCTCCTTGTAAGCTCTTCTAAGGTGCATGCTTTTTATCACTGTTATATGAACAGCATACAGGCCAATATGTGTTTGTGGTTGTTTTGTACTTTTGTATTCTGGTGTTGCACTGATCAAGTTAAACAAATCCACTAAAATTTCAGAGTGGCATAATCATTAGCAAATGCTGTAATTGGAAATGAAAGTCATTACCATGTTCTAGTTTTGTCCTACAGGGCTTCTAACCTTAAAGAGAGATAATAAGAAAAAAACCTAAACCAAACTATAGGTAACATGATGACATAATATAATAACTCATAATATAATTTAAAATTCAATTGTTTGAAGAGAGTCTCTATGAGTATTGACTAATAAACATTATAGTAATAAAATATAATTGACTACCCTCATTCTTTGAACATTTATTATGTGCTAGGTGATTGACAATTCTTGTGTCACTGATAGTTAAAGAATCCCTATATAATAAATATTTTTTCTTATGTGATAAATATTCTCATATTACGGGAGAGGGAATCATGTTAGAAATATTTAGTAATGTGGCCAGGATTAGACAGGCTGTAATTGACAGAATGAAGAACTAGGAAAAGCTGATGAGTCCTTCAGAAAGGAGACATTGACAGAGGACAGGTATGACTTGCGACAAGGCAGCCACTCATGGAATTGAGTGGGTGGTAGAAGTTTGGGAGGCAGGGAGAGTGCTTTGACTTAATGATGGCAAAGAAGGAAGTCAACTTAAGGGTTAGAGTCAATGAAATTTATATTTAATTTTTGGCTCTAACATTATGAGGAGTGATTAGCTGTGTAGATAGGCACAGAAATTAGTAGAAAAATTTGAGGTACAAGATACACTGTTAGTGCTTTCTACCTCCTTACAGTAGGGGGCCAGTTTTAATAAGTATTTTGTTTCTAAGTTTATGAGAAAGACTGAAAAAGAGAGAGAAAAGATGTCTTAAAGACAATGTTTCTAAGTGGAACTTGTTCCCTGTCAGGTTCTTCAGTACTTAAGGGACTGTCCAAGAGCCATCCTTTACTTTCAGTCTGTTATTTATCAGAAAATGGGCCTGGGATTTCACATGCCATCTCCTTGATCCTCACAATAATCAAACAGTGTAGGAATATGGCCCCTATAAAAGAAATTCACATGGCTAGTTCATGGTGAAGTCATTCTTTTTTAAAAAACATATTTGGTACAGTCTGCGGGGTCTACAAGGTCTCACTATGTAGATCGGACTCCTGTAGTGATCCTCCTGTTTTCAGCTTCCCAAGTGCTGGGATTATAGGTGTGCACCACTGCAACCTAATCTCAATCAATATCTCAGCACACCCCAGGGGCGAGGCTATAATGCAGTATGCCATGGATTGAGCCTGGCCGTTGCACTCTGCTTAAGTAGGCACTTTAGTCCACTGAGCTATTTGGCTGATCCTGAAGCCAGGTTTTAAACTGCACTTTTTTGTAGCTGAAATTGTCTAGGCAACCATATTTCTTAAACCATGAGGTTAAATCTTAATAAAAGATCATGGAATCAATCCATGGGATTTTAACTATCATTTTATTTTATTTATTCTTTTTCATTACTTTTAATGTGAAATAACATTGAGACAGTTTCAAAACACAGTAGTAGCACAGTCATAATAATTGATGTCATGTATATTTTGTCTTTATAGTAGTTGTTCAGAGTACAAGATGCAGACATAACTTTTCTAAACACTATTGGTACAAATATTTCTTCTCACTGAACTAAGAGAAAGTAGTTGTATACACAGAGCAATATTTCATAATAATAGTGGGTTCTTGGCAGAACTGACAATGTTGGAAGCTGTTGATTTGAGCCTTTAATGGCTCAGCATACTAAGCTGGCTTTACTTTTTTTATGCCTCGTGGTTAAATCTTTCTGTTGGGTGGTTAAGTTCAAGTTAAAGCAAGACCTATATAACAAAACATGTAATTTTTATATCTGACAAGGTCAGTCAAATCTCCTCAGGATTTACGTTGAAGTCATGCACAGTCTTGTAGAACTTTTGTCAGTGTCAGCCATCTAGATTAATCATGGCCATTGCTTGACCAGTTTGCTCTCTATAAAAGCTGAGAGAATGTTTTCTCTCTAGGTGACTCTCTTTAGGCAGACTATAGATAGTCATTCCCTTTCCTCTGTGGCCCCATAATCACCTTGAGCAGAAAATTTGAGATACCACTGAGTTACAAGATGTTATAGTACAGGTTCTCTTATGTCCTGAGTCCTCACTGACCTTGAAGGGCTAGGGCCAAATTATTGCCTAACCTTATAGCCTTTCTTTTTCTCTAATTTTTGGTCTGCAAGCTTAGCTAACCAGCATTTTTAAAACTAAAATAAAAGAGTGAATAAAGTATCATCGTATATCCCATCTAGTAAGGTTTAAAACCAGTGAAAGTTGGTTTAAAAACACACATAGACACATGTATACATTATGATTGAAAAACACAAAGACTTTAAAATTCTCTTATAGTAAAAATATGTATTACCATTAATACTCTTCAAAAATTTTTCCCTTACTTTGATCAAACTTATCCCATCATTCTTGCCACTTTCTGAAGAAGCCCTGGAAGTCTCCTTTCCTAAACATATTCAGCTGTGCTGTTGTGGCTTCCTGAACTGATTAAAAACATTTACCTTTTACCATCAGTTTGACTTTGGAAAAGAGCCAGAAGTCTTACAGTGCCAGATTCAGTGACTAGACAGTACAGTGTTTTCATATGTTTACCTTTCCGTTGGCAAGAACATTGGCTGTATTTTATTTTATTTTTTTATCATGCTTCATAAAGCTGCTCATGAAATAAGACTTCCACCTGCTTCAGAGATTGACAAGAAAAATGAGATGAATGTGTGTGTGGAAAGCAACAGAAAGTATTTTGAGGAGGATTAATGGCAATGCATCTTTTGTTGAAATAAATTTTTTAAAATTTAAACATTCACTATATCTATCTATCTATCTATCTATCTATCTATCTATCTATCTATCTATCTATCTATAGTTTTATGTATTTGGTAAGGGTCTCATTATGCAGGTTGGACTCATAGTGATTTCCTGTTTCAGCCTCCCCAGCACTGGGATTACAGGCGTGTGCCAACATGCCTGGTTTTGGTGGTTGGCTCGGTGTGCCTGGGGTGGGGCTGGCATGGCATGTGGTGCTTTCCAGGCAGATGCTTAGACTGCTGAGCTATCTCCCCAGCCCCATTCACTATATTTTTTGAACACCCCAGTTATACATATAAATAACATTTCATATATTGAATTCTGGTGGGGAATATACTTTGCTTTATGGGTTGAAGTTTTAGATATGTTTAATTTATCTAGTGCATTATAGATCAAATTGTTGGAGCTTCTATCCCACTCTATCACACTTACTTCTTCCTATGGGATGTATTGTTTCTGCATTAGTAACAGGTCAATGCACCTCACCTGGATCACAGTCAGAGACAGAAGTGGAATGCAAAGGAGAAAGCTCTTGGAGACTGAAAAACGCTAGCTAACCAGTTACTTTTCTTCCCATTTTAGCCTATGGTAAGCTGTCAGGCTTCTTTAATTACAGCCTTCCTCTGCCGTTTTGAGGGAACATGGTCAGTGGCTATTACTGTTCCTGGAAAATGTACACATGGATCAGTTTCTGAGATGATAAAGTGAGCAAGGACTGTTTTCCCTTGAATTTTGTCTGGTAATGGAAGGCAAAAAGGAATAATGTGTGAAACAGAAGTGTGTATGTATGCTACAATTCATGTTTGTTGAGTGCATGCATTTAAGCAGGTTTATTATCAGTAGTGTATTGTGGTGTTGCAATCTATTCCTCTTTGGAATCCTATTCTCTATAGTGTACATTTTCATAACACCTGTGGTGCCGTAGTAGGCATACATGACTTAACAATGGTATGCTAAGTAATAATTTAAGTAAACATGTAAGTGAATCATACAAATCAAAAATAGTAATGTAATCTCCCTGCAACAGTGGAAATTAGAAAGAAATCCTAAAATGTGTGCACATACTGATGTTTTTTATATTCACGCAAATATCTCAACTGGTGTTCATTTCTCCTGGAAGGACTTAAGCCAAACTAAACTCAATGAATATTATTTTAAATTTCAGCAAATAAGGTTGAGCTTTCTACCTAATAAAGGTGATATTTGAATTTGTTAACTTGCCTTCTGCCTCATGTTATATTGAAACGTTAGCGCTCATTCTGGTTTGGTGAATCTAGATTTTACTTGGTAATATATTAGATTGATTTCTAGGTCTGAGTAGATATTATAATTAGCTAGCTGTATTAATTTCATTTAGGTTTCTGGCTGTGCAGTCAGATTCTAGAGTATTTCCAGGCAGCATATTTAATTGCAATAGCATCAACTGTTTCCAAATGCATGATGACACCCATCAGAGTGGACTTAGTTATTGTGAAATAAACAATTCCACGTATGTGTCATTCAGGTCACAAGACAATCATGCATAGCATTCGTGTTGCTTAGTATAAATTAATCTTAAAATCCCTCAGGATGTGTGGTCAGTGGCATGGAAACTGACACAGTAATCATTTGCTTGCTGTTTTGGGAATTATGTTCACTACAGACTTATGGTATTTAATATTACTATTTGTCCAATTTTAGTATTTGCGAACAAAGTAAAAAATCGTATATTGGAAGCGACAGCCCATGTCTATCAAGCACACACTTTCCAGCTTATATTGCTTAACTTAGAGTCTTTTTTCTCAGGAGGTTGAAGGTGTTAATTTATACAGAGAAAAATTTATCAATTCATATAACTGAGAAATAAAAGTAGGACTAAATTTTAGCATGGATGAATTTAGAAATGCACGTACTGAACTTAATAGCTGGACTCTTCTCTCTTTTGCCCAGCCTGGCTGTACTTCCTTCTGTTTTGGCTTCATTTCTAAGGTCCATGTAGTCACAAGATGGCTGCAGCTGCACCAGCCTATACCTCTACAACTTAAAGCTAAACAGAAGGAGAAAATGTTCTTTCTGCTTAAATATCTCTTCTTGGTTGCTCAAGTGAAAGTCCTAAGATTAGTTTTGATATATTATAACTTGGCTTGAATTAAGTGCTTATTCTTGGGTCCATGTCAACAGCCAGAGAAATGCCAAGTTCTGATTGGCTGGAGGGAAACCTTTTGTTCCATCTCTGGAGCTAAGACTTGAAGCTCAATTGTAAGCATATGGATGGAAGGAGTATTGCCACTTTAATAAAGAGGAGTTCAGATAGAGACCCAAAAGGATACACAATGTTCAGATCAGCCTTGTCTCCTTCAGGTTAGTTCTACATCTGAAAAATGAGACTAAGACATGTATATACATTTATCAGCTTTGATCCAAGGGTAGATGAAGAGAGCTCAGTTATCTCCACTGTGGAACTTTTTTGCTTTGTGACTTAGGGCAGGCAAAAATCTATTTCATTGTTGTTCTCTGTAGCTATAGAACGGATCCATTTCACACATAATTAGAAAATTCAAGAAGATACTACTTATGACAAAAATTGTAACAGCTAATACTTAATGAGAAATTTATCTAGAAATTGTGTTCATTAATCCTTACAACAATTTGCTGCGATATGTGCTCTGATAATAGCTCACTGTAAAGTAAGCAAGTTAGAAAGGTCAAGCAATTTGCCCCACATTATGCGGTATTGCAGGGTGCTGTAGCTGAGTCATGTTGGATTCACCTTAACAGCTACAGTGGCAGAAATAGAAAGGATTTTTAGTAGCCATTATCTACTTGGTAATGAAATTGATATAAATTTATTCATTAATGATGTTTTTTGTTACTTATGTCAGTTGTACACATTAAGTTTAAATTCTATGCAGGCTGTTGCAAAGACACTACATTAGGGATTGGCATTGAAACAGAGTTATTTAACAGTAAGACCCACAGCAATATAGCATACTACAGTAAATATCCATTCCTACAAAAATGACCATAACTTCACATTTTCTTTTAAGGCAATGACTCTATACTTCATTATAGCCTAAAAACAAAATTTCAAAGTAGAATCTATGTTATTTTGGCTACTAAAATATGCTAACAGATTGTGACATACCAAAGTATGCATGTCATTATACAGTTATTTTGTTCATATTTTTCTTTCATATATAAATGATACAATAAATATCCAGCCTTAAATAACCATCAAAGATCTTTTTCATTAAATATAAAATAAAAATGTAAACTGATAAGAAAACCTGTAATAGGATCAGCAAGATAGCTCAGTAGACTCAAACACCTGCTCAGGCAAGCTTAGACAAGCACAGGTTCAGTGGTTTGATCCCAGCACCACATGCTGCGCCAGCCCCACCCCCAGGGCATGCTGAACTGGCCAAAGTCCCAGCTTAGAGGCTCACACTTATAATCCCAGCATTGGGAAGGCTAAAAGCAGGAGAATCACCACAACTCCGGTCTATGTAGTGAGATCCTGCCACAACCAAATACATTAAAAAACAAAACAAAACGAAAAAGATCAGTGTCATAGTTTAATTGGCACACACAAAAACATATATATTTTTTACATAAGGCACACATGAAAATATTTATATTTTTTGTGGTTTTTGGCCTTAAATCTATTCTATTATAATGTTACCTGACCCTATAGTGCTGTATTAGGAAATAAGAGCTTCACATTTTGGGACTTTTTCTTGATTTGTAGTGAATCAGTCACCCATCTTTCAGGATTTTTCTACTCTACAAAGTAAGTAGTTGAAGAGATTTTGGGGAGATGAAAAGATTAGAGTAAATATAAATGTATCGCTTAATATAACAAAAATAAGAAAAATCACAGAACTGGTTAAAATGGAAATAAGAACAGATTTCAGGTAAACCAATTACTTAATTGGCCTTCCTTTACCATAAATTGAACACATGTGAATATGTGGACATCAGAATCTTTTACAGTTAGCTCTTGGTTAGGGGTCAAAATAACTACTTTTCAGTTACATTGTTTTAAAACATTTGTTGTTGCTGATGGTTTTGTTGTTGTTAAATTTTTCTCTATCAATTATAGATTGAAGTCCGAGGGAGGAAGGAAGGATCAGATGAAATCCAGGGACCCTTAACTTTTTATCATTAGTTCATGTGTTCCATTTTTCCAAATAATGGAACATTAAACTCACCAAAATGTTACCTTTCCTCACCAAAATGTTACAAAGAAAGGACATCTGTTCTCAAATGGTATCCACCTCGAAGCATGTTTTAAAACACAGTTTGATCAGTCTTTGTAGTCATTTATTTTACAAACTTTCACAGGAACTTCTAACTCAGGGAGTGCAAGATCACGGAAGAAAATAGTTATGTTTTGTAGTAGGATGCACACAGGATTAGAGTAGGAAAGTTCATGAGCAGAAACTGAGTATTTTTTCACAGGAGTAATTCTACTTACCACTGTTATTGATGGTCTCCCAGACCTTGATAGGTTTAGTAGTAACAGATTTTTTTTTTCTTTTTTTTTTGTGCAGGATCTAACTATGCAGCTAGGACTCATAGTGATCCTCCAGATTTCTGCCTCCCTAGTGCAGGGACTGCGCAGCATTCGGTGCCAGGGACTGAACCCTGGCCCCTGCATTTACCTAAGCAAGCACTTAGTCTGATAAGCTATACCGCCAGCCCTAATCTCCCTAGTATTAGAATGAGTCCAATACAATGTGTGAAAGCAAAAGTTGATGAATTTGTGGTGCTCTCCAAAGTAACACAGAGGAGAAATTATTGAACAGGCAGGGGATTAACACATTGGAAGTTTAAAAAGAAAGCAAAAAAGAGTCAAGAGGTGCTTCCCATGATAATTTTGTCAGATTTGTCTAGATGTCTTTCTTTAATATACTGTCATGCAGACACAATCTCTGTATGGTTTGGTATTTCGAGTTGAAATTCTGCTTATACTCGTTAAAGAAAAATAAATTCTTCTAAATGCAACCTTTCATGAGATAAGCTTTGCATTTTGAATAAAACTTTCTTTCATTATTTGTTTTTTAGCATTTTGGGTAACAGTGTATGAATTTCCTTTTTTAGCAATGATGGCAATAGTGTCACTTCAACTTCGCTTCCCAGGATGGATTGCGCACATTACTGCCAGCGAAGGGCGTGTGCACATCAGGGTTCCTGGCACACTGCAGCACGCGGAAGCCCCTCTGCGTGAGCCAGCAGGAGGGAAAGCTAGGTTGAGAGGCAGTCGGCGAAAGCTCTAACTCGCACATGTTTATTTTCAATAATTAGGCATAGTGTTAATAGCAACATCCATTTGAAGCAAAGGCTTCTTATTTGCACAAGCGGTGGAAATATGTGGCACTGTCGTTTTACTATGAAGCGCGCAAAATTCACTAAACAAGAAAGGCTGAGCTCAATGTAAACTCAAGGACACACTTTCAAAGGAAAGTTTTTGGTTATTGTGAATAATATGGCTGTGAAGACTTGTGTGTAGGTTTTTGATGGGCACACATTTTTTTTCTCTTGTGTATATATTCTAGATCATGGAACTGCAAAACTTTCTCCTGAATCTTTCACTTTCCAGTAGTTTCGTTTGAAGCCACAAGATTCGTTTTTTTTTTTTTTTTTTTTTTTCATTTAGGTATTTGGTAGTGTCTCACCACACAGCTCAGATTCATAGTGGTACCCCGGTTTTCAGCCTCCACACTGCTGGGATTACAAGCATGTGTCACCACACTGGGACTAGATCGCAGGCTCAGCATACAGGAGGGGGACGGATGGGGAGTTAGGGGGGTGCAACGTTCAGAACCAGGGATCAAACTCTGGTTCCTGCACTTTCCAAAGCAGGAGCTTAGTCTGCTGAGCTATTTTGCTGGCCCTTGAAGTCAAAAGATTTTTAATTTTTATAATACTCCATTATCAGATTTCCTTCCTTCCTTCCTTCCTTCCTTCCTTCCTTCCTTCCTTCCTTCCTTCCTTCCTTCCTTCTTTCCTTTCTGCATTTAGGACAGTCTGCAAGGTCTACAGGATCTCAGACTGGACTATGTAGACTGGACCCCCGGTGATTCTCCCATTTTTGGCCTCCCAAGAACTGGGATTACAGGTGCTCAGCACCACACCCAGTCTGTATCACCATCTCAGTGCACCCTGGGGATGGGGCTGGCACAGCACACTGGGGATTGAACCTGGCTCATTGAACCCCGGCCACTGAGTTATCGGGCCAGCACCCATCAAATTTTCTTTTTGCTGCCTCTGCTTTTGGTGTTGCAGCTTAGAAGCCATTGTTTCAAAATCACAAATATTGGCACTCATGTTTTGCAAGCTTTTTAAGAAGAATGTTTACCTCTTATGTTTATAATTTGAGCCCATTTGAGTTAATGTTCATATCATGTGGCACTTTAGTATGTGAATGTCCAGTAGTCCTAACAGCATTTTTTCTAAGCCTCACCCTGTCCCTTTCATCAAAAATGAATCGATTGTAAATGTGAAGGTCTATTTCTGAATAATGAATTATGAATAATGCTGCCATGAACATTTGTGTCCAAATTTTTATGTGGACATGTATATTTTCTCTCTTGAGTATATGTAGGAGTGGAGTGAGTGGGTCATATGGTGGGACTATGTTTAACTTTTTAAGGAGATGCCAAACTGTTTTCCAATGTGTCTGTACCATTTTGCATCCCCACCAGGGATGCGTGAGTGTTCCAGTTTCTCCGTATCCTCTCCAATACTTGTTCTTTTCAGTATGTGTATATGTGTTTTGATTATGACCATCTTAGTGGCTGTGAAGTGGTATGTCATTGTAGTTTGAATTGTGTTTCCCTTCTGACTAATGATATCGAGTGTCTTTTCATGAACACTAGTGTATCTGCTTTAAAGAAGCGTCTACTGAGATCCTTTGCCATTTTTAGTTGAGCTATTTCTCTTTAGGTTACACTGAATTTTAAGAATTTTGTGTCTTTTCCAGAGACTAGTTCTCTTTTTACAATAATCCTGAATACTTATTTAAGCTTTGAAGTTCTGATTATTTAGTATATTATTGAGATTTAGTTAACAGTGCATATCTGAACTTAAGAAAGCCACAAATAAGTTACACAAGAGGGGTGATCTAAGCACCGGTCTGGCAAGTGCAAGGATCCAAGTTCGATATTCACTACTGTATGCTGTGCAAGTCCCACATGAAGAAAGCTACCCCAGACCGAGCGTGGTGGTGCATGCCTGCAATCCTAGTGCTGGGGAGCCTGACACAGGAGGACCACTATGAGTCAGTTATGTAACAGAGAGAGAGAGAGAGAGAGAGAGAGAGAGAGAGAGAGAGAGAGAGAGAGAGAGAGGCCCTGCACCAAAAAGAAAAAAAAAAGGGTTATGTAAGATATTACATAAGGTATTTGTCCTCCAAGGTCCCAGGCCAGCATTTGCACAGTTGTGTAGGGAACTGTTCGACATCCTTGATCACCAGCCTGCACTGTACTTAGCTGAACCAGAACCGCTAAGTTTGGGCTCCGCAATCTGTTTAGACAGACCCTCCAGCCAATTCTCATGTATTCTGAGCGAAGTTTTAAACCGCTGCTGAAAGACACCAATTCTACAGCCTGCACATCGGATTCATCTCAAAGAACTTTATGGAAAAATGGCTTCTGGCCTCCATTTCCGCTATAAATTTAAAAAAGAATTTCTAGGGGAGGGTTGGCCCTAAGGGGGTAAAAAAAAAGCATCATAGGCGAATCAGATGTATAGGTTTAAGATTCACTACTCCAAATCACAGTATATACCCCACTCTTAGAGTGATTTACTGAAAGTTTTGAAACTTACAATAAAATATTTAGTCAAAATTGTCAAAATTTTAGACATCATGTTAATCTTACTAGTGGAAAGAAATCAAATATACTCATGCTTTATTTTGTGACTTGTCTTAATGACAGCACAACTTTAAATGGTAAAAAATGTTGACAACATGATTTTTTTAAAGAGAGTTTTCTTCATTACTTTAACTCAGGGGCTAGTAAATTTTCTTTAAAAGTCTAAATAGTAAACATTGTAGTCTTTTAGCTTATATATGGGCTTACTGAAGAAACAGCAATATACTCAGTTAAATTTCAACTTCAGGTAAGTCATAGATCATGTTTAGTATAGATATATCCTAATTATTACATGGGTCATATTTATACTAAAATGATTTGCTATTTGAAATTAGCATTTAACTGTGCTTTACATAATCTTTTAAACTCCAGCTCTACCACAGCTACTCAGCTCTGTCACCGTGACATGCAAACATTCATAGAAGATATGCAAACAAACATGTATCACTGCTTTCCCATAATACTTTACAAAAATGTCAGTGCCTGGGTGGGGCCCCCGTCCACAGCATGGCACATGGGCGGAGTGACTGCGTGCCTCTTCCATCCACCTTTGGCTGCTCCTACCCGATTCTAAAAGTCCACTGTGTCATGAGCCATCCTGATTATTGTGGCTTTCGTGATAGGTCTTGGATAGTGGTAATGTGAATTGTTCAATTTTTTGCAGAGTTGTTTTGTTCATTTTATGTCTTTATTTTTAAGATCTGCGTTTCAGTTTTACAAAAGTTTTCTGAGATACTGATTGACATTGCTTTGCATCTGTGCCTCAGTTTGGGGAGAGCCGACATCTCACCAGCGCTGAGTCTTCTAACAGATGAATATCATGCATTTTCTATTTCTCGTATCAATATTTCATATAGTTTAACATTTGAACTATACCCAAAGTGACATTAAATTTAGTGCTCTTTTGGTGTGAAATTTGGAATTTTCTATATAGACAATTTTGTCATCTGAGAAAAAGTTTATTTATTTTTCTGAAAGCATAAGCCTTTTATTATGTTTCTTTCCTTATTGCACTAGGTAGACCTCACATACAATGTTGAGTAGAGGTATATATCGCTTTAATAGTATGAGACGCTTTATCTATTATTGCACAGTTTTGGAAAGATGGAAGAGGGGCTCTAACACAATGTTCTTAGCAATTCTTGGGACAAGAAACCCCCATAAAGTTCTGATATTATTTTTAAATGATCCATAAAAATGAAATACATTTTTTAAAGACAAGAATGATCTGTGAAAAATTTAATAGTACCATTTGCTATTGGAAAGAAGAGGAGAGGGAAGAATTTACAAGTCGTTTTATGCAATTCTTTTTTTTTTTTTTTTTTTTTTGTTACAGCTGAAGAAACTATAGTTCCTTACTTAAGTGACCATATGGTTGAGGTTGACAATTAGATCGCAGATTCGGTCTCATTTTTTGTTCCATGATGTACAGAAGATGACATCTCTGTAGCCACTGGCTTGTTTTAATGTTTGGGTGTCCAGGGTTTGTTCTTCACCTCCGGCCATAGCAGAGGTGCTTTGCCTCATGCGTTGCCTATCAGGAGTATAGATAGCGAGGTTTCCTGCCTGGGTCTTGCCTTCTGAAGGAGCTGATAGAGCCCATATTTAATCGGTATAATGTACCACTGGGACCCTGAGTGTCTCAAAATGTCCTGTGTCATTTTAATGTGCTAGCCTGTTCTAAGTGCTGTGTGTTACTCAGAACCTTACCTGGAAGCTTGTTAGGATCTTAGAATCAGATGTGATTCAGATGTGGATTTAACAGCCACCAGGCTGAGGATCCGCTTCTGAGAGCAGTCTAAGAATGCAGCCCTGTGCTCTTGGCCTGCTGCCTGCGTGGACCTGCAGAGGTCTTCCAGGGTAATTGCTGCTGCTAGGGAAACAGCCTTTCTGTGCCTTGACTTTCAGTGACCTTGCAGCCACGATTCCCTCCTGGCCTTCACCTGCAGATGTCTGTCTGCCTGTTCTCACTGGCTGGCTCGGCACAGCCATTCCTGCCATCTGTGCGGGGCTGTCTGGACCAAAAAGCTTTGGACAGAGGGCAGACTTTCCTGTGGAGTCAAAGGCCAGAGCTGCCTGGCTCAGAGGAAGGATTTTCTAGCTGGTTCTACCTTTGTGCAGTGACTTCTCAAATCATGCTGTAGAAGAGACTCAAATTCCCAGATGAGCCCACTAGCTTTGGTTAGTCTTCCTCCCATGTAACTCCCCTAAAATGTAAAAATACAAGAGTACAAAGTAGCATATTTGCATACCAGTGGGGAAATACAAATCTTATTTAAGAAACATAATTGTGATCTTTTAACTTCATTTCAGTAACCATTTCACTGACTGTAATAGTAACTACTACAGGACCAAAGACTTAAGATGCAAGCAAATTAAAACCATCCTTGATACAGACAGCCCTTCTAATCTGAAGCATTCCTTCCAATTCTGTTTACAGGATCTATAAACATCATGTGTTGCATGAGTAGTATCGGACTGCTCTGGCTTATGCTATGATCTATTCTTCTTTTCTTTTTTTTTTTTTTTCCTATCTTTCTTCTTAGTCCCCCTGAGATTGACTTAATTGGTTCAGAAGACAAAAGACCAAGGACATTACATGAGAAACAGGAACTGAATGGTAGCAGTTCATGTGCATATGGAATTACTTATTTTACCATCAATATATGTTCACCTCACAGAGTGGATGGCCGAAGTGATTCTTTTACAGTCCGATTGCTCAGTTAATGTAAAAAGTCGTACACTGCATTTCTAGCCTGGAAATATACACACTAAGTTAGACATTTAAAAAATTCTTTTACCTTGGCCAAGTAGCAGTTACAATTGGATGAAGAACAAGTTCTGTTGCTGTGAAACTCAGGAAAAGTGTACAGACACTCAGTCTCACAAAACCACTCCTTCTCCTTCCTCTGGAAATTAGATTAAGTTTTTTTGGCTGATGAACCACAGGAATAAACTTCTTTAGGAAATTGCTGCCTACATAATCCTAGTTCCATATCACTTTCTGGACTTTTTTTTCTTCCCCTGTTCAGTCCCTCTTTCTATAGATAGCACACAGACAGACCTTACAGGCAAACGGACTTGCTTTCAAGATCTCCTTGGGGGATAGGTGGGCAAGGCCTCCATTTGCGCCAGATCTTCATCGTGTTGAGATAACTGAACCTGTGAGTTCATGGGCTTAATCTGCCAGAATTCAAAAACTGGTATCTCCAACTACATGCACTTTTTAAAGATGTAAATATTGCCGGCAGTGAGCATATGCTTTATTAAGCTGCTCACACACAGTGTAGCACTGTTTCTTCTTAGGATTGGTACACCTGGCAGTGCCTCAAACAGTGTCCACTTACAGACAACAGTGCTGCTAGTTGTGATATTCAGTAAGAATCACCATCAAGCAAGATGGGTTTTGCCAAGCACTGAATCCCCGATGACTGCTCCTCATCAGTGGAGGCCACACCTGCAGAGCCCAGGAATAAAAAAGGAAAGTCTAAGTGAGACCTCTTAAAAGAAGCCCGGGCAAAGAGTGCTTCATTTCATCACATAGGAAAATGCGTGTGCTGGGAATCATTGGGCATCACAGAGTGCAGGGCAGCACCTGCTGTGTCGCAGGGGCGTTCTAGCAGAGGCATCAGAAGGAAAGCTAAGGCATGCTTCTCCTGACCCTGTTGCCAACAATGCAGGTACAGACATCTTCCCTTTGGGAGATGGACAGATAGCTTTAGACAGGAGAGAACACTGCTAGGAAGAGAAAAGGAGAGATTGTTTGTCCTTCCTTTTTTCCTGGGATAGAGTCAAGCAAACAATTGAAATAACACTGGTCCTTTAGCTCTGGATGTTTTCCAAGCAGTTTTGGGAATTCTATGAATTACAATCATATGAATACTTTATCTATAATAATGTCTATGTGATAATGTTTTAGAGTGTTTGTCACATATTGAGAACCTTTCTAAATTCTCTCTGGCATTAATTGATATAATTCACAAAACAGTGCTACTGTTACCCTCTCCATATTTCTGAAAAGGAAACAGGAGTTAAAAGGGAAACTAGACAGATAGTAAGCAGCAAGGCCAACTTGCTAATTTGGCCAACTTGGACCAGACCGAGCATTATTAACTATATTCTAGAAACCACGCGCGTGCGCGCCTGTGTGTGTGTGTGTGTGTGTGTGTGTGTGTGTGTGTGCTACTGGGAACTGGACTCAGGGCCTTGTGTGTGACAGACAAGCACTCTATGAGTGGGCTATATCCCCAACCCCCACAGGGACATTTTTGAATAGGAACTTCACATTTATTATCTTATTAAACCCCAACAGTTCAACAGGGTAAATAGTATTACTAATGTTCTTATTTTGGAGATGAGCTGTTGAGACTGCGAGAGGTTAAAAACTTGCTTAAGTGGATATGATTCCCATAACTCTGGAGCTAAAGTTGAAACCTTCACAGAATGGCCAAAGACAGCCCCCTTAACCCCACTGCCACATGCACAAGGTGTCTGCTCAACCAGGTCAGCAGAGACTACATTCCCAGG
Source organism: Myocastor coypus (assembly GCA_004027025.1). Taxonomy (NCBI): domain Eukaryota; kingdom Metazoa; phylum Chordata; class Mammalia; order Rodentia; family Myocastoridae; genus Myocastor; species Myocastor coypus. The sequence goes on from PVJA010000942.1 coordinate 46,848, forward strand.
GTTTTCTGCCAACGCCTTACCATTTCTATGTCTATCATAGGTTGAGCTCTTGGGGATGCTGGTATCACATAATGACAGTGTAACCATCATTTTGACCATTCCTGGATTCCAGATTAGGGCAGGTTGTATGTATTCCAAGTCACCTAACCATCACAGCTTAGGACTGATAAAAATTATCCTGTGGATGGGAATCCTACTGATGTTTGATATTATCACAGAACAAGCAAATATATTTTCAATGATTAAAGAATATTTCAAAATAATGTTGAATACCTAAACTTTCCGTATAACTAGGTGCATTTAGGAGGCAAGCTGTCTTTTATTCAATACACATTTGATCCAAAAAAGCAAAAGTTAGAATATATTTTCCCTAGAGTCTATAAAAATCACATAGCTTGCAGTAGAACATCATAAATTTACTCAGGTCTTTTCAGCTATTGAACTCAGTATATCATATATAAAATGCACACACATATCTTTAACCTACACATGCTTATTGTAGCTGGTCCCTGTGGAATTTCTGTTCTCATTATATAGTGGCTATAAATGCTTTGAGAGGCAAGGAAAGAAGAAACATAACTTCAATAACTCCAAATGATAAAAGATAGTTATCTCTTGTTCAATGAAAACTACAGGCAAAATAACCATTTAAAAGATATATAAAAAGAAAGTACAAAGCAAACTGCAATTGAATCCCTCCAGACGTCAAGTTTCTGGCAGAGAGAGAGACCAGACATAACACAGATAGATTTTTAAAAATGCCAGTACCATTAGACTTTTAAAATTAAGCACATATTCTTCGATGAGGGTGGGGGTAAGCCTCCAGGCTCTTGTTCAGTTTGGAAATCCTTACAAGGAATGAGAGGAATTTTCTTTTGATAATAGATTTTTGAGCGAACTTCATTCCATTAGTTGGGGATTCCTTCTGTTTTCTCTTGTGACCCACTAATATTTCTAACAATTCTTCAATTCTTGATGTTTGTCTAAATGCAGCAATAACCCCAGTATGGTGGTGTGAGTATTTCACTACCTTTTAAGGCATTTTCACTATCATTCAGATGTGAAAATTCAAGTTCAAACTTTTACATTTATCTGCATTACATCAACCAGAAATTTTTGCTGAGAAAATGTTCAGGCTTGTGAAAGGATCAGGGCAAGAAAAAGAAAATCCCTGCTTTTATGGTTTCTAGTGATATTCTGGCACAGGATGGAAGAATTCCAGATGTTTGTTCTAGTGGAAGGATTAGAACAGGAACTATTGCCCTGACAGATGACAGAATCTAGCCCATCAGGCACTATGGAGTAACAGAGAGGCTATTAAAGGGAGGATGAGAAATTGAAGGTCTTTACCACACTACAAACTTAAATCACTTAACTATCCTAGATGTTAGTGATTAAAACATAGGAGAATCTCAATGGACATCTTCAAGCTCAAAAAGTCTGATTTATAGAACTATTAATAGTACATGTTATTATTTTCATTGTTTATTTGTACTCCACTTTGGAACAAAAGTATCTGAGGCAATGCCCTAAAGGAATATGGAATTTACAATGAGATAGGATAAGTGAATAAGTGTATGAAGGACAGACTAAAGTAGTTAATTAAAGACTAATGCCATTTCATTAACATCAATATTGAAGTGGTCAGAAGTACTGTCCAGAGAGAAAGTTTTATTTTTTGTTATTTATTTTTAAAATTTTATTTATTTTTTTTCTTGTTTCAGAACCTTTGTTTGTTTATTCACTCATTTTTATGGCCAGCTCAGCCCACCCTGAGGGCAGGACTCGCAGCATGTGGTGCCAGGGATCGAACCACGGTCTGAAGCCGCCCAAGCTTTCCCAAGCAGGCGCTTTAGACCACTGAGCCACCCCGCTGGGCCCGAGAAAGTTTTATTAAGAAAAAGTTAGAGATTCATTCAGCTCATGTGTATTTGAGGTCTGTATTAAGTACAGTAACATCAATTTATTTTGAAGAATTTTCAAATGAATTATTGCTGAATGGCTGTGGAAATTATACAATAATTTCCATGAAATACACAGAGGCTAATTAGCTTAATTCAATTTAACTCCTTTGTAAAAGTCACAACTATGTTAGTGAGAAAAATATAACGCTAGGTAATAGAACATTTTAATTTTACATGGAGAACTGATATCACCTGTCGAAATGATTATTTTAGAGGCTTTAGAGCAATTGATTTTGAATCACTCCATTTTTTATGAAAATCATATTAAAGTCAGAGTGTTAGACCAAATTATCCTTCACTGCCTGAGAGAATCCTAGTTGAGTTGCCATGTAGCTACATGAGCAATGGAGGAGATACTGTTCTAGTTGAGCAGTTTAGCTCAAATCAGCACTGAGATCACTTTATACCTAAAAACAAAACAAAACAAAACAAAAAACCATTGGAGATGTAGCTAGTGGCACAACACTTGCCTGGTAGGTGCAAGCCCTAGGTTCAGTCCTCAGCAGTTCAATATATTTAACAGTATGTATTTGTAGTACATGAAATTTCATTTATCACGGAGAACTGGTACGTGTGCATAACACAGCCTAATTCTTTTTACTTTTCCTTCTCTACCCTTTATTTCCTCTTCCTTCCATCTCTTGGTTCTCTTCCTTTTGGCAAAATATGTCTTTGTTTTTTCAAAAGGAGATCTGTCATTTGATACATTTATTTATTTTTATTTCTTTTTTGCATTTTTTAGGAGTCTACAGGGTGTTCAGGGTCTCACTACTAGATCTCACTCATAGTGATCTGCCTGCTTACAGCCCCCAAGAGCTGGCATTACAGCCATGCGCCATCATGCCCTGTACTTGATACATTTAAAAACAGTGGACTAGAGAAGAAAGTTTAGCTCTTCATGTTGATGATAAAGGGTCATAGTTTCTACTTCTCAAGCACTGACTTCAAGTCACTGATGTGTAAGAAAGAGAGAGGCCAAAACTCTACCTTTATTTGATATCCTTCATATTTATTTAATATGTAGTCTATACATTAGTAATAGTGAATCTAGTGTGAATTCAAATTGAATCCATTTCTGCCCACAAAATCAAGGGTGGCTTAGCTATCAGCAAGATAGCTTAACTATCTATGCTTCTGCCACACGTGTGAGTTTCACAAGAATGACAGAGCGTGTAACAACTGTCAAGCTGTTGATTTAAGCCTTTTACAGAACAGTATACTGGCCGGGCGTGGTGGCTCATGCCTGTAATCCCAGCACTCGGGAGGCTGAGGCAGGAGGATTGGTGCAAGTTCGAGACCAGCCTGGGCTACAAAAGTGAGCTCAAGGCCAGCCTCAACTGCATAGCAAGACCCTGTCTCAAAAAGACAAAAGAAAAAAAAAGAACAGCATACTAATCTAGCTATACATTTTATGCATCATGATTAAGCTTTGCTTCTGGGTGGTTAAGGACAAATTAAATCAAGACCTGTATAACAAAACATGTCAGTTTTGTATCTCCCAAGGTCAGTCAAATCCCCTCAGGATTTACTTTGAAACCACGTACGGTGCTTTGGAGAACTGTTGTCAGTGTCAGTCATTTGGATGAGTGAGAGCCACTGCTTGACCAGTCTGCTCTCTGTGAAAGCCCAAGAGAATGTTTTTTCTCTAGGTGACTCTCCTTAGGCACATTATACATTGTTAGTCCCTTTCATAATCTCCTTGAGCAGAAAATTTTGGAAACCACTGAGTTATACAGCACAGGTTCTCTTATGTCCTGAGTCCTCACTGACCTTGAAGGGCTAGGGCCAAAATATTGGCAATCCTTATAATTTTTGGTCTGTAAACTTACATTCTTAACACTTGGGGAGGTTTCTGCTGGAAAGAAGGATTGTATTGGTTGTTGGACTCCAGATAACATCTGTTTTGGCTTGTCAAAAAGTCTTTCTGAATTTTGCTCATGTTCAGACTTTGCCTAAGAATGAGATTATGTATGGAGGACTAATTAATCTTTCAAACAGGTGGATCACTACGAGTCTGATCTAGTAGTGAGACCCTGAACACCCTAGACTCATTTCCCCCCAAAAAAATATTTTAAAGGGAGTACAATAGTAATAGAGAAGACATTAGAGATGACACTCACTTAAAAGAACAAGATAAAAATATTCAACTATGGTTGTTACATTGCACATTGCTTCCCTCAATGTAGTTGCTCAGATTGTAGATACTTGTTCTTGTTTCTTTCTTCTTTAAAATAAAAATTTCAAAAGTATTTATAACAGTAAAAGATACATACCCAATAGTTCTCCTCTAAATAGCTCTTTTACTTCAAATACACTTCTGTTATCATTTTTGCTACTTTCTGAAACAGTTCTAGAAGTTTATTTTGACTTGAATTTGAATATGAAGACTATATTAAATAAATTTTCAAAACATAGGGGCAGTGAAAAGCGCAATCAAAAAAGGTCTTTTAAAGACTTCTCCAAATACAGCTTCTTTAACTGTGGTTGAACACCCATTTCTGAAAAAACAAAATGAAAAAAGGGGGATATGTTGGGAGCCACGAAGCTAAGAAATTGATCAAATATATGTAGGTGGGACTAGGCCCAGTGCCTAAAGCAAACAAGTTACCTCACTTCTGAGATGAATATCTTATCTGGTTAGGGTTTGCTGTCAGTTGCTAAGAAACTTAGTGTCATGTGTTAGTAACTTCACAAAAGTGCAAGTAAAGGTCCATTTTGTTGCGCAAAAAGGGGCGGGTAGAAAAAAATATATATGTATACACAAGAGAGTTAGGATAGGTATATAGCTACTTGCTCTTAGTTCATTGAGAATGAAGTATGTGCTAATATTGTTTAGACAAGATTATCATGTCTGCATCTTGTCTTCCGAATAACTACTATGAAGACAATACGCAATGTATTAATTTTTGTAACCATGCTACTAACCTGTTTTGCAACTGTTTCATTGCTATTTTATCTTTTTTCTCATTAAACTGAATAAAAACTATAAAAAACAATACTATAAAATTTCCACTTTGACTATCTCTATATACTGATATCTGTAAAGTGAGCAATAATACTGAAAACAGCAATGTGCAAGACAAAAACTATGGTTTAATACAGAGGAATTTATTCATCTTGTTCTTCTAAATGTATACCATTCCTAATGTCTTATCAATTACGATTATACTCTCTTTACAATACCTTAGAATATTCCGCTGGTTCCCTTGCTCTGAGTACCTAGCTCTGCAACACACCGTCATGATGGGCCACCATCCCCTCCTCCTGCTCAGCCAGAATACAAAGCGTGAATCTGAAAGAAAAGTTCAATCTGGAAACATCAATGCTGCTAAGAGTATTGTAGATATCATTTGAACATTTTTGAGACCCAAGTCCACGATGAAGATGTTTTTAGATCCAATGGGAGGTATCGTGATGGCCAATGACGGCAATGCCATTCTTCAAGAGATTCACGTCCAGCATCCAGCATCCAAGTCAATGCGTGAAATTAGCAGGCCCCAAGATGAAGAGGTTGGAGATGGGACCCACTCAGTAATTATTCTTTCAGGGGAGATGTTGTCTGTGGCTGAGCACTTTCTGGAATACCAGATGCACCCAACAGTGGTGCTTACAGCAAAGCACTGGATGATATGATCAGTGCTTTAAAGAAAATTGGCACCCCTGTTGACATCAATAACTGTGATATGAGGTTAAATATCGTCAATGGCTCCATTACTACCAACGTAATTAGTTGGTGGTGTTCTTTGGCTTGTAATATTGCCCTGGATGCTGTCAAGACTGTACAATTGGAGGAAAATGATCGGCAAGAGACTGACATCAAGAAATATGCAGAAGTGGAAAAGGTACCTGGGGGCATCATTGAAGTCTCATGTGTCCTGTGTGGTGTCAAGATGTGAGAGGCACTACATAAAGAACCCTCGAATTATACTGCTGGATTCATTTCTGGAACACAAGAAAGGAGAAAACTGGCAGGGCATTGACATTACATGAGAGGAAGACATTGCTGGAGTCCTTCAGATGGAAGAAGAGTACATTGAGCAGTTCTGTGAGGACACCATCCAGTTGAAGCCTGACATAGTCATCACAGAAAAGGGCATTTCAGATTTGGCTCAGCAGTATTTCTTGTGGGCCAGTATCACAGCCATCCGTAGAGTTTGGAAGACACGCAATAATTGGATTGCTAGAGCCTGCAGGGCCCTGTCTTAGTTACTTTTTACTCGTGGCTGGGACGAATACCCGACACTCAAAATGAAGGAAGGGAAGATTTATTTAGCTCACAGTTCGTGGAGGTTTCAGTCCATATTCGGCTGGCCCAAGGCTGAGTGGAACAGGGCAGAGAGCATCCAGTTCATGGTGGCGGGACAGCAAGAAAATGGTGGCAGAGGTAGCCAAACAAACAAGGCGTCAGAGAGCAACAGCTCTAATCTATCTCTCTATCTCTCTTTATATTGCATTCAGGCTCTCCACCTCAGCCTCCGCCTTAGGCTACACCCATAATCCCAGAAGTAATAAGACCCATAATCCCATCAGTACTAAAACCCATAATCCCAGGGATCGTGGATCAAGTTTCAAACTCTAGGAGTGCCTGCCCCCTGACTCATGAGGCTTTGGGGGGACAACTAGACATAAACCATAACAGGCCCACACAGTTAGCCGACCAGAAGCGCGGAGAGATGATGTTGGTGCAGGAGCAGGCCTACTGGAAGTAAAGAAAATTGGAGATGATTACTTTACATTCATCCCTGAGTGCAACGATGCTAAGGGCTGAACCATCCTCCCCAGAAGAGCCCGCAAAAAAATTCTCTGGGCAGTGGAGGCAACCTGCAGGACGCCATGTAAGTGTGCCCCAATGTGCCCCTCCACTCTCAGCTGATGCCAGCAGTTGGAGCCTCTGAGATGGCTGTTGCCCATGCCTTGGCAGAAAAATCCTAGACCATGACTAATGTGGAGCAGTGGTCCTGCAGGGCAGTAGCCCGGGCTCTGGAGGTCATCCCTAATACACTCATCCAGAATTGTGTAGTCAGCACCATACGCCTATTGATCTCTCTTCAGGCCAAACACATACATGAAGGCTGTGAGACCTGGGGTGTAAACAGGGAGACAGGGACTTTGGAGGACATGAAGGAAGTGTGCATACGGGAGTCTTAGGCTGTGAAGCTGCAAATGTACAAGACAGCAGTGGAGACAGTAGTTTTCCTACCAAGGATTGATGATATCATCTCGGGCTGCAGAAAGAGGGGTGATGATCAGAGCTGGAAAGGTGGGGCTCCTAATGCTGGCCAGGAGTGAATGGTGGGCAAGGCGACTTCAGCACACAGACCAGCAGTCTCCCTTTTTCCTCAGCCAGTGTGCCAGAAACACTGTGGATGCCTTGGTTTGGAAGGGATCAGGCTGGGGGGCAGCCCCTGGTCCCTCTCTGTCCCAGCTCAGTTTGTGAAAGGCACTGACATGTAATTCTTCTCTATTGTAAGCTTTCCATTTACTTTGCTTCCTATGATTAAATCTAGGTTATTTGAAAAAAAAATCTTAGAAAGTAAAAAAGGGAAAAGGACAAGAAAAAAAATTAAGGATTATTGACATTGCTAATGTTCAAATATTTCTCCAATCTTGCATGCCTACATCTATCAATCTCAGCAACAGATTTGATAATAAAAATACTTAGTATAACAATCATATTAATTTGTTATTTTTGTTTTGAAAATCTATACTATATTGTTACTCTGATTCTGTTATTTAACTTTGCTTTTGTTTTTTTCTCTTTAAAATAAAATAAAACCAAATATTATAAATTAAATTTAATAAAACATTTGATCTAAAAAAATTCAGCAACTAAACATACTCATGGAAGAGGACTTCCGGCACTGCTTCAGACAGTGGCAAGAAAAAATGATGGAAACTGAAGAAGATACTGACAGACTTCCATCGCCATGATCAGAAGAATAGCGCTAAGACATCTATGCCAACCACAATGACTTAAACATTCAATACAATCCTCATAAAAATGTCAGAGCTTTCTTTATATAGCTAGGAAAAACAGTCCTAAAATCAACTATTGGGAAACATAGAAGACACTGAACAGCCAAAGCAAAGTTGGAGGCATCACAATTCCTAATTGCGAGATATAGTACAGAACTATAGTAATCAAAACAGTATGCTGCAGGCATACACACAGACACACAGCCCAATGCAACAGGGTAAAAATCCAGAAATAAGTCCACATGCATGGCCAAATGGTTATTGAGAAAAATGCCAAAAAATATACTGGAGAAAGGATTGCTTTCTATTTTATTTATTTATTTATTTATTTATTTATTTATTTATTTATTTATTTATTTATTTATTGTCTTTTTCAGACAGGGTCTCGCTATGCAGTTGAGGCTGGCCTTGAGCTCACTTTTGTAGCTCAGGCTGGTCTTGAACTAGCACCAATCCTCCTCCTTCAGCCTCCCGAGTGCTGGGAATTCAGGCGTGAGCTACCACGCCCGGCTAGGATTGCCTTTTAAATAAAGGGTGCTGGAAGAATGGGATATCCACATGCAGAAGTTTGAATCTTGACCCCTATTTCTTGTCATGTATATATAAAAAAAACTCTTCAAAAATGAATCAAAGGCCCCAATATTAGATTTGATTTTCCTAAAAGAAAATATGAGAAGCATTTTAATATATGGGTAGAGGAAATTATTTTCTGTGCAGAACTCTAAAGCACAGGAAATAAAAACACAGGTTAACAAACAGAATTATAGCAAACTAGAAGACATTTGCATATATTGTTAATTTCCTATCATCTTGCTTTGAAATTGTTTCATATTTTTAATTCTCTTTAAAACTAAAAAAAGAAAAAAAAGAAAGAAAAATGATTGCATGAAGACACAATGTACAGACTGGAAAAAAATGGCCAGCTATTTATTTTATACAGGATAAATATTCAGAATACATAAAAAATTCAAAGACTTAAATAGTCAAGTAATACAATTAAAATGGGCAAATGACCTGAACAAATATTTCTCAAAAGAAATATAAATGGCAAATAAATAAATAAAATCGTGTATATCATTAGCTATCAGGTAAATGCAAATCAAACTATAGTGAGATATGCCATCTCACTACAATGAGAAAGATTGCTATAAAAAGAAACCAAAAGACAAAAATAAAAAAAGATGCAGGTGGGGAGGTAGAGTAAAAGGAACTCATATACATCACTGGTGACAATGTACATTAGTAGTGCCCCTGTGGAGGACAGGAGAGGGTCCCCCAAGGTATTAAAAACAGAATAACAATATGATCCACATATCCCCACTTATAAATATGTCCCATCAGGACATATGAAAATGAAATCAGGGCATCACAGAGACACCTGTGTACTCATGTTTATTATAGCTAAGCTAACAGCTAAGATAAGGAATCTACACAGGTGCTCATTAGCAGGCGAATGAATAAAGAAATACGGAATTTCTACCCAAAAGAAGACTGAATTAATTGTTGGCAGCAAAAATGGATGAAACCAAGCGATATAATGGTACGCAAAATCAGTGAGGCACAGAAAGGCAAGTGCTGCGTTTTATTTCACGTAAGAAAATTAGAGAAGTCCAGCCAAATGAAGGTTATTGATAACTAACAATCCAAAAAACAGTGACAGAGGGGTGGTGAAGGTGGAAGAAGAGTGGTTGAGTATGATCAGTCCCTCGTTTATGCATGTGTGGGAGTATTTTCAAAGCCCATTAATATGTATAATTGAAATGTGTTAGAAAGTCAAAAATTATTTCTTAATTATTTTGTTAAAAGTTAATCTAAGGATTTTACTTTCTTAGTAGGTTTCACTTTGCTACAATCTACATAAAATTAATTCAGAAAAAGTGGACTCAGCTATAGATATTTGAAGAAAAATACTTAAATTTAAATCATATTTGTTTTCTCTTGAATGGTGAATGGTATTGGTTTTATTTTCATTCAAATAGTTGCTTACTTCTGTTTAAGGTATGACTGTAATAATTTTACACACAAAAAAAATCAAATGCAATGTAGACAGGAACTAGTTTCATATTTCTTTTGGTACTGCTTGATCCCTGAATTCAAAAATTTATCTTCATTTTCTTTGAACTTCCTCACAAAGAGAACTGAAATTATGTTTTCAATGAATTGATGGTCATTTAATCTAATGTTTTAGATAACATTGTTTTATATTAAAAAATGATGGGGCATGTCAACTATTTGTGTTTTAGCAGCTATTTCGCAAAACTGTCACATTCGAGTCTCCATAGACTATCTCAGGAGATAAACGCGTCCTGCACTTAATTTTTCCTTAGGGATTAGAGACTGACTCTCAACAGGCCTAACCTCATGGAGGAATGATGGCTTTAAAGTATGAGCGAGAAGACCCTTTAAGAAATAAAAAATGAAACAAAAATCTCTAATCCATCTGAGTAAGGATATGCTGTACTGTATTTTCCATGTGGTGAGAGAAAGAGCAAGCTACATTAGTGATTAATATATTTCATAGGTGGGTTTTATCTTCTCAGTACTTCTCCACAAGGTTGTTAGTAGATATTTCTGCAAATAATAACTGGAAATAACAGAACTTGCACATGTCATTGATCACAGATGTCACTTTTCAGGATATCTTTGCAGAATTCAAGAATAGCTACCTAGATTTCCTGTGCCTTTATCTAAAAAGGTCTCAGCTTTTTGCAAACTATAGAGGAGCGAGTCAACAGAAGCAGGTTTGGTGATGCTATAAACTTTCTCCATTAGAATTTTTCCCATCACATCCACAACTCTGAAAATCTTAAACCATGAAGTACCAATGTTTGAAGAAAGCCTCTTACTTCCAAACGCTATCAGAATTTTACTGGGAATTCTTATTTTTTCTTTGAAAAATGTAATATTTCAAGAATCTCTTGTTTCTCCCTGCTGATTGTCCATTCAATTCCTTGGTGATTGTGACAGTATAATTATTCCACAACTTCATTTCTTTCATGATTAGCACATGAGATCCTTTTTCCCCACCTGCCCTGAAAATTCTGAATCATAAACTGGCGTAGTCATTTGTCTTCATTTTTTAAATTTTATTTTAGAACTTTTGGTTGTGCTTGAAAAAAAAAGCCACTCAGTATTCTCTTCTTGGAACCTAAAATCCAATACTATGAAAAAATACACTGCCCATCTTTCTCTTGCCACATGTATTTTCTCCTGTAGTTCATGCCCTGTCAGTAAAAAATGCATTGTTCAACGAATTTGTCATCCATAATATATCTCACATATTCATTCATTTTAATAGTTTCTGAATTTATTTTCTTCTCATAATTCCTACTACTCCCCCTTGGGATTTTAGGGCATGCTAGTGGGAAAGTACAATGGCAGACTTGGTGCATTGTAATTGGAGAGGAGAGTGACGTCATGGGTTGCCGAGGGAGTGTTATAGTTGATTGTGTCAACTTGGGAAGTCTAAATGCCTAACTAAGTAACTTTGCAGTTCTACATAATAAAGAGTAGAGGGCATGTCCTTACACATAAAGAATATTGTTCAGTGAGTTGACTTGAAAAATATAGAAAGTTAGCTAAGTGCATCAGCAGGGGGCCAGGGTCCTCACTTTGTAAACATCCCTACTCTGTGCCAGAGGAGAGCACCCAGATGGTGAGAGGGCTACATTCACCCTAGCAGGTAGTAGCTGGTTTATAATATGAAGGAGGAAAAGAGGCTCCTCCCTCCGACTAATTTTTGCTGTTATTGCTTTTGCTATCTTCTGCTACTCTGAACTCTTGTCCCTCAGCCGCACTACCGTGCCTCAGAGTCAGCTGACTATGGACTGAAACCTCTACCAACTATGGGCTAAATAAACCTTTCCTATCTTAATTTTGGGTGTTGGGTATTTTTCTCAGCAACAAGAGAAAAGTAACTAAGTGGGAGTCTCAATGTCAACTTGAGACATCCTTGCAAGGCCATCGGTTAAACAAGCATGCGTCACACAAAGGAAGAAGAGTCGCTATCGGGCTTTTCAGACATGTCCAGCTGGTACTGATAGGCGATTTTGTCAGGCTGTATTTAAAATCTTAATTTCTCTCTCAGTTGAATCCCTTGTATCAATGAAGAGCATGGGTCAGTCACAAACAACTACTGGAAAGTGTTTTAGGCCCAAGATGTGCCCAGATCCTGGCCAGATATAACTCGATCCATTGCTTTTCTTCCACATGCTGTGCACATTCTTTACTTGTGATATGAGAATAAAATGTAGAACAAGAGGCAAAACCTTTATTTCTGGTTCCAGTCTTGGAGTTCTGGGGTCAGCAAAGCATGGGGTACAGGGGATCGAACTTGGATCCTTGTACTTACCAACACAGGCCCTTACACTGCTGAGCTATCTCCCCAGCCCTAGAGAACTATCTGTAAATTTCTCATATTTAGTTTCTTCTCATCTCTATGCTCTCAGCCTTGTTTCCACTTTCTTGGAGGTATCCTCTCAACTAACTTACATGAAAAGAGTTTCTTCCTCTTTTAACTGTGTTACTTTTTCATGAGATTGATTATTTTCCTTCCTAATACTCATCAATATTGATAATATTTTATTCTAGTTTTCTGACTTACAATTTATCTGTTCTTTTAACCTGTAATTTATAAATTTGGGGCCCTCTTCATTTTCCATTAACTATAGTTTCTGGTGGCCTATAGTTAGTCACTAACACAGTCTGCAGATTTGACCTTAAATGAAAGCTCTCTAAATTGCTCGTGGGGATAGAAGTTGTTCCAGATACATGTTCCTGCATGAGAAACCATGCAAAACCAACTGGTTTAAAACCACATCTTATCATGTTCTCTCCTGATTTCATGGTGTTTCTGGATTCTAATGGTCACTGATCATTTGGAAAATCACACATATCTGAAGTCTGGCGACTGGGGCTGTATTCACCTGAAGGCACAGCTGAGCTGGATATCTGACTTCTATACACAGACAATACAGAGATAGATGCCCCTATAACATGATTGTCTACTAATTCTAGCAATGAAATCTCCTGTAAAGTGACACATAGATGTCAACATAGTCTGTCATGCTTGCCCTAGGTAGTACAATAGCTTCTCACTGTGTCCTTGGTTCACATCTTTGCAGCCTAAGCTCCATTTTCCATACAAGCAATAGAAACATATTTTAAACACTAATCATGCCACATCAGTTCTCTATGCAAAATGGTTTCACCCATGATTAGAAGAGAAGAGTTAGAATCCCGAGGAATATACTCAGCTTGGGTCTGAGATGCCCTTCCTGCCCTTGGTCCGGCTCTTGCGTCCCCCCGGCCATCTCACACTGCAGAGCGGGCTGTCGGGTGCCACACCGACTGTGCCCAGCCAGCTGCCACCACATCAGAGCAGGAGAAAAGAAACAGCCTCTTTGAGTTGAGATTTGTCATTTTTTCTTTTGGACAAAAAGAAAATGGGGCAAACAGCCATTATTTATCTCTGTAGATTGGTTTATGTTTTCTCGACCTATTACTTTATTCATATTTCATATGAGCAAAGCACCAGAGTGAAATACTAAAATTATCTGAAACAGATGTATAAACAGCCCGAATGAAGACTGAGGCACAGACTGCTTTGCCCCTTGCAGGGCTTCCTTCGCTTCTCCCAATACGCGTGGTACGTGTGCTCATTCTCTGGGATGAGGTTGCTTTTGCCGTTCAAGTATATAATTTAAGTCTTCAACGAAGCCGTTTTAATCCTTGAAGAAAGTAGTTTGCCATAACCTTTATGCTTCCATAGCTAGTACAGCAAGCTTGGATGGAAACAGCCCCGTCTCTGGAAGCCCCAGGAGAGCTGAAACAAGCGTCTGTTTCCTGCCCAATCAACTCCTCACGGAAACCAGGTAGTTACTGTAATTGGCCAAAGTCGAGAGTTGTGACCCAAATTTGTTGGAGCCATTTGCATTTTATCGCTGTTCTCCCTTGTCCGCATTTTTCATGGTAAAATATGTACATGTCAAGCAACGGGAAGATTGATATTTTCTCTCCTATTGCACGATGAATTTTCTAAAAGTCTGCACTGCAAGAATGAGGGGTTCTATATCTTCAGTCAAATATGTGCCAAGCAGGGAGGAGCAAGAACAGGAAATTTCTGTGATGGGACCAGCCTTAAAACTCTCTAGAGGAAAGAGCACTGAAATCGATCAAAATCTCCCTCCTTTCCTTTTCCTCCTCTAGCCTGTTTGAAGAAAGTTTTCGTGGTCTCTGTTCAGATAAAATGCTTGATCTTCCTTCCTGCTAAGTATTGATGCCCAGATGTGCTCAATGATCATTTAACAAGAAAAATGTGTTTCATTGTGAATCCAGCTCGTAGGGTCTTGCTGCTGCGAAATGAAAAGGTGCAAGATGATTATCTCTGACCAGTGGACTCATAAGAGATTATCCTGCTTCTGTTTTAATCTTCCTTGTAATCCTTTTTCAATCAAGTACACTTCGTGTAAAGAAACTGCGTGCATGATACATGCATATGATTCTGTGTTGATTTATACTTGCTATTTGAGTCTTCCAGTCAAGGGGAAAATGTAGAGATTGAACAATTGAGGAATTTATTTTATCCACTCAGGGTTAAGAACTGCCTCTTTAACTGTACCATTATCATAATTAATATTATTAATTATTCATATCAAGCTGAAGTGTTGTTAGAAAGTAAGCACATTTGCTAATCATAAATCTCTGAGTTCATGTTCAAGGACCAGACAGTTTAGCTGGCTCTTCAGGGCTACAGAACGATCTCTCATTCGATTCTTCCCTCAACAGGGTGGGAAAGCTACCCACACCTGGGTAGTGCTTTTGCCTCCATTTACATGCTAAGATTGCACCTTGGCGCTTAGAAGTTATGTACTCAACATTTTCTAGGTGTCACACCATAGTATGCTGAGCATGCTGTATAAGGTACTGTGCCAACAATTTCTCCTGAGGACGTCCCTCAGCTCTTTTTCCTCCAGCTATTGGAAGAGGTTTCTGCTTTCCTTACCAGGTGCAGTCTGGCCTGGGAAGGACACTGTTTAGCTTCCTGGCCTGGGGCTTCTCTGACCCAGGATGTTCCTGCGAATACCAAGTGAGAGCAAAATCAACCTCCTGTTTCTGTGTCTCTTGGGGCAGCAGCACCTTTGCGAACACTTGATGGATTCTTCAGGTGTCCAGAGTGATGGTCTAGTTGATAGTTATCTGTTTCCTTGAAATCAATTCCCAATGATCCCACCTGTCCATTAGCCTCCAACTTTAGCTCTACTTTTAGAAGAAATTCAATTCAGATGAATTATCCACTTTAAGATTCATCATAGGTGTAGAAGGAAAGTTCTCTTATTTCCTGTCCTTATACTCCATGATCACTCTGGTATCATTCTACGTAACCTGTTAATTTTAGATGAATTAGAATTGGGTGGTTTGTATTTATATGTTTATTTTGCTTTCAACTGGAACACATTCCTTGGCTAGGGCTGTAGTCATTGCTCCAAGCAAATGCTTTTCCATGGTGCAAATTTGCCATACTTTGGATACGGGTTTAAGTTTTATATTTCAGTGTAAGCTTTGTTTTCCTGTGTAAGAATAATGCTTGCTGTTGTGCTCTGAGCTTCCACATGGCTCCTTGAGCTTTACCACCCACAAAGAGGGAGATCAGCAAAGACAAGGAAGGGTTGTCAGTGGTTAAGCCCATGGGTCCCTGGGCTTAAATTCTGACCCTAATACTTTCGATCTTGTGCACGTTTCTTCATCTTTCTCTGCTTGAATTTTCCTGTTCATGAAGTGGAGGAAGTAGTGATCACCTGATAGAATTATTAAAACTATGAGGTAAACTAGCTTGTAAGTTACTTCAGTGAAATATAGCTCCTTCACAAAAGCGTATACTGGATCATGTCTCCTGTACCAAATCTCTCTTTTAACCCATGTTCCTTACTTGGATCCTAACGTCCATTTTATTCTATTTGAGTCTCATTCCTTTCTCTTATACTCCACATCTTTACTCCTTAGACGGCAATTGCAACGTGACGGCGGGGGGCACCCTGTTCTCACCAAAACCCCACTGTCCTCCCCATGCAGACCACACAGTTAGAATGAATTCCCCAGTCCACTCCTAGGTTGGCCACATGTCTGAGCTGTGGTCAGTGGAATGTTGGCAGAACGGATGCATGTCCTCCAGGCAGGGCCTGTGAATGTTTCCCAGGAGAACTTATGAACTCTATCTTCTACCAAGCTGCTTTCTACAGATAATCTAGGGGCTCTGGAACCCAGAGTGGGCAGAGTCACAGAATTTGCCTGCATTTCTAAGTGATTTTTTTGGAGGTCTACCTACCAACAAGTGATGTCCGCACTGACTTTTTTCCTGAGAAGCGAAGTTCAGTACCTCAGGATGAAGTCTGGGATACTGAAGTTTATCGGTCACATCATTGCCTTAGCTTTTCTAATCCACAGGGCAGAACACACATCTATCTTGTTCTCCTGTACCAAAACAGTGCCTGTCATGGGGAAGACACTGACCATATTTGCTAGTGAATATACACGAATAAGTTTCATCACTTCTTTCTCTCTAGCTTTGCAGGAATAGATACCCTTTACATGCAAAATAATAAGATTAGAATTACAAAAGTTAATAACTGCCTTAAGCCATGTTCTATTTCCAAAGTATCTGTTGTCCAGAATCAGTGTTCTTCAATTTTTTTTTTAATTTGGTACATGGTTTCACTATGCAGCTCAGACACATAGTGATGCTTTTACCACAGCCTCCCCAGTGCTGGGATTGCAGGCGTGCACCTCCATGCCAGGTCTTGGTGGCTGGCAGGGGTGCACCTGGGATTTAGGGGCCAACACTGCATGTGGTACGGGAGATCAAATTTGGGTCCTCACCCTTGCCTGACATCTGCTTAGACCACTGAGATATCTTCCTGATCCATTGTCCCTCAAATTTTAATGTGCTTACAAACTACCTGGGTTTCAATTGTGATACTGTAGGTCTGTGATGCACCCTGAAATTCTGCTTCTCTAGTGAGCTTCAGGTGGTGCCATGCTCTGCGAAGCAGGGCTATAGAGAAATAGGTCCCCAAAATGCAACCGAATTATCTAAGAACACCATTAAAATGCAATTTCCTGGATTCCCCAATTCCACTACTCAAATCTAATTAGTAGTTCTGGTATAGGGCCCAGCAATTTGCATTTGCTAAACCCAAAGAAGATTCAGATATAGATTGTTTGGGAATTGTGCTATAAAAAATCTTCTATATCTTTGCTTCATCAATTATCACTTCTTTGTCTGTGTTTTGACTTTTCGTTTTCCTGGAGAGTTTCTCTACATGTGTCCCTTATTTGTTTATAAACACTTAGCACTTAAAATGTGCCTGGCGCTGGCCTGTGTGTTTTCTGTGTACCAACTGATTTGCTTCTCACCAAAAGCCCGTCCTTCACTGCAGATGATGCACTGAGAGGTCCGGTGAGCTGGCCAAGAGCTCAGGCAGTAACTGGTAGACTCAGGACTCAAGTCTAGGCAGTGCGGCTCTGGACTGCCTATACCCAGCTAGTAGTTTATGTCACATCTCAATCAAGGTGACTTCATGGGTCCTACAAAAACAGAGCACCTCAAAAAGAAATGAAGTTTGCAGAACTTTTTCCTCCCCAGTGCTCTTTTCAGTTTTCTTTTGATGTCTGGCTAGATTTCCTTAGCTGCTTTGGCAGCATGCAAACTTTTTGAGTTCTATTTTAGCATAATCATTTTATTTATTTATTTATTTATTTATTTATTTATTTATTTATATTTTAGGGAAGGGTCTACAGGTGCTCAGGGTCTCACTTCTAGACTGGACTCGTAGTGATCCACCTGTTTACAACCTCCCAATGGCTGAGATTACAGGGGCTCCCCATCATGCCTAGTATTAGTTGCCATTTTAGTGCACTCGCGGGGTGGGACCAGCACAGCAGGCCCAGGATCGAACTCCCAGCCCCCTGAGCCTGCTTGCAGGCACTTTAATCCACTGAACTATTTGGCCAGCCCTCACTTTAGTTTTTTTTTTTTTTAATTTTTTTTTTTTTTTTTTTTTTTTTTTTTTTTTTTTTTTTTTTTTTTTTTTTTCAGAACTGGGGATTGAACTCAGGCCCTTACACATGCCAGGCAAGCGCTTATTCTACTGAACTAGCTCCCTAGGCCCCCACATAATCACTTTAGAACCAATACGAATATCTCTCATTGAAATCTATGGAAAAGTGGAGAAAATATGTTTGACTTTTTGCTGTGCTCCCTTAACGTCAAATAAGTACTTTCGATCCAGCAGGTTTCTTGTGTACGTTCATCACAACTGAGGCTCAATGCTAAGAGCTGGAAAGACCACAGAGACGCATCGTGGCCTTTAAGGAATTTGTAATGCTACCAGCAAGACAGAAACTTTTGCTGTTATTAGAAGGTACTTTTGGTGTTGTAGAAGAAGTGAAGAAAGAAAGAAATGATGCAGGAACTGAGAGGAGAAAGGCTGTGTTCTTGGACACAGGGGAGAGCGGAACTTTACTTGGGGAATAATATACACAATTGGGGCCAATGTCAGGTGTCTGAGGAGACAGCTGCGGGGCCGTGATCGGGAGGACCTATTGTCGGGTGCCAGATGTGGGGAGGTCTACCGCCGAAGGTCATGCAACATGTTAGATGGCTAATGGGGAGCCATGTTGGTTTTTAAATTTTCAGTTGTTGCCATAGTGAGAAGTATGTTTAAAGAGCTTGTTTGTGAAGGGAACATCTAGCAATATAGGGCACCTGTATTGCTTTGAACATTTTCACATGATGTATAATTTATTTTAAAAATATTGAATAAACTATATAGTTGATGCCACACAATTAGTTACATGGATTTGTGAAGTAACCAGCAGTGTCTTTTTAGAACAAGTGAGGAATGCTAGCATATTATTCTCTGCACAATAGTGGAGCGTTGAGGCTAGATTCAAATCTGTCTTTGACTGTGGCTTTTTCTAAAACACCTGTCAAATGTATATGTGATAAATAAAGAAGAGATTTCCATACGTACCTTGTTGAGGGAAAACAAAATATGACAAGAAAAAAGATCTGAAAATACCAGGTTTAAGTGAGAGTTTAGACATGAACAACTCATGGAACTTTACTAATGTAAACAACTTTCTTTGTAAGTCAGACCAAATACTGACTGATTTTAGAAGAAAAATGCTTAATGGATAATGATTTAGACATTTGAAAATCTATGTTTATTTTTAAATACTTATTTAGAGTAAGTAGGCTGTGCAGATGCAAAGCAATTCTCCATGTGGAAACATTGTGAAGGTTTCTTTGTCTTGTTCTTCGCAGAATACCGTTAAACATTGAGTATTTTCTTCAGATGAAATGAATGGGGTAGGTGCTCTTCAATACTACTACAAAGGGCTGGCCATATAGCTCACTGGGCTAAAGCGTCTGCTTAGGTAGACGCAGGCACCGGGGTTCGGTTGCCAGTGCTGTGCAGGTCCTGACCTGGGGCACTCTGAGATGGCAATGGTGGTGCGTACCTGCAACCCCAGCACTTGGGAGGCTGGAAAACAGGAAGATCACTACCAGCCCAATCTGTGTAGTGAGATTCTGTAGACCTTGTACTAAATTACTAAATACACGTAACAAAATACCATTATGTACTCACAGGTTTAGTTTAACAGTAATTTGATTCTCACTAAGATTTGACTGGGCCACTTCCCCTGTTAATATTGTTTACAGGGACAGAAGCAAGTATATGTCAATACGAGCTTTGAAATGGGATGCTATTGCCTTACTACAAGTATCATTGTCTAGCAAATAGTCCTTCTCAGCCCAGGGAAGGAGCCAGCAAAGGAGATAAGCTTTCTTATCATGCAGGAGCAGCCCAAAAAAGGGTCCTGTGTCTTCATCTTCATGACCCCAGTAGCCAGCATAAAGCAGGCCACATGCAGAGAGGCCAAAACCACTACTGAGCCCTGCAGATTCAGTTCCCAAGGCCTCGGGCAGTTTGGGACTTTCTATACTCAGCAAGCCAGAAACAGTGATGGAGGTATAGGTCAAATCCTAGTCTTCCATTTTTATTTTCACTGCCATCTCCCCCTGTCACACTTACTTCGGCTTATCAGTGCACTTCTGCAGTCAACATAGTCTGACATGTTGTCTTCAGTGGATCGAACCTTACACTTGACTCTAGGAAGATGAAGGCAAAAGCCGTCTGCTACCTGCTTGCAGACTGTGAAAACAATGGATGATGCATGTAACTGCTGTACAACGTGTTTTGTGATATAGTTGACTTAAGTAATAAAAGTCTTCAGTCATTTATAAAACATCTACTTCTTTTTTAAGATAAAATTTTTATGTAGCTCAGACTGGTTTTGAGTTTCCTATGTAGCCAAGCCTGGCCTTGAGTTCTTAGTCTTTCTGCCTCAGCCTTTCAGGTGCTTGGATTATAGGTGTGTATCACCACTCTCAGCTAACATATATTGTCCAAAGTTCTTTTTAAGGCACATTTTATTTAATTGTCCCAACACACCAAATAGATATTATTAACCACATTTTATAAATGCAAAACTTTACTAAGGTTTATAAATATACTGATATCATAATATTTGTCTACTGAGCCAATATATTTTGTTTACTGCTAATATAATATAGAATAGGATCTGTTCTTTTACACCTATTTTAGTTATTGTAGTGGAGATATTATAAGTGGTATATTTCACAAATACTGTACTTTAGAATCACTTGGGAAGCTTTTCAAAAAAATCTCAATGCTTAGATCACAATTAAATGGCAATTCTGAGGGTAGGATAGGACATTGGCACTTTTAAAGATTTTTCAGATGATGAAAATATACTGTTAAGGAGGAGAGCACTGTTCTAAAACTGCAAAGTACTGTGCTGACTTAAGATGTGATCTATCAACCTAAATATTTTTAAGAGAATAAGTTTCTAACACAAAAATTAGAAGAAGTGTGGGTACTCCGGTGCAGTCCTCCTATATCAACCAGTATGTGCACATAGGATTGGTTGTGGAAGTCTTTGATTAAGCAGGAAGCAACTGTTTATACTTACAAGGTGGACACTTTGATCTTGAGCTCCACATTTATGTAAAAAAAGGTCTAGATTTTGTTAGATTCCAGGGTGCCAAGGAAAGAGAAGTGCATTTGTACATGAGAAATAAGGCCTGGCAGCCCTGTTTTTACAAATAAACTGAATGTGTATAGTGCTTTCCTATCCTAAGCAGGGATGTTAATGAGGCTTGAAGAAGTGAGGTTGGTTGTTTTTGAAGAAGAAATGAGATGCAAAGTCAACTGTAGGGCCAAAGTGCCAAAAATTTGGAATTTTGTGTTTTTCTTTTTGCTCATGGGTGAGTGCCAGGAATTGAACTCAGGACCTCACGCATGCCAGGCAGATGCTATATGATTGACCTAAATGCTTGGTCCTTAGGAATTTCAAATCAAGACATATCTAATAGTTCAATATTGCCATATTGCTATTTTAATATTAATATGGAAAATACCTTCTTAATAAGCTTATGAAAATTAAATGATATATAAAGTACCCTGGGTCTATTAACATTTTAAGATAATCATAAATCTTGCTGCTGCTGATTTAGTACTTATGTTAAAACAATTCTATGATTTTCTCTGATCTTCACCCACACATGTAGGCCATGGGTTCAGCACACAGCACAAAGAAGCATGAAAATAATCTGTGCTGAAGTCTAGTTTTTAAATATAAGTAGCAGTGTTTCTTTTTTGTTGTTGTTGTTTACCCCAACATATTGAAAATTTGCTTTCAGGCTGATTCTTATGTGGCCATATTTTCTCCTGGTTTGGTTTTGGTGTTTTGAAAAGGACTAAGGAATAGAAAGAACAGGAATCAGATAGACCAAAGAAGGATGGTTTATTCAGGGCTGGTGGGATAGGGACTGTGAACAGAAAAAGAAAGACAGAAATTTGTTTCTGACAATTACCTCAGAGGAAGATGAGACTATAAGAAATTCAAAAGAGAATAGGTGAGATTAAGCCTATATGGAAAGACACCTGGTGAGACCACTAGCTGAATTTCTAAATTTGGCTTAAAATTTAAGATACCATCCAAGATGTGCCTGATCTGAGTGGCCTGGTTTTATGTTATAACTGGAAGAAGTCCCTCCCTCAACAAAGACCGAAGATGGAAAGTTACCTAATTGCTCATAAAGGATGCTATCAAAGTCTCAAGTAGATTCTCATTACATAAATGAGTTTCCATTAATAGATACATATTCGGGAAAAGATCTATCTGGATGCCTTGGATAGACCCTTAAAATGACCCTTGTATCTTAAAAGAAAACTGAATGAAAAGGTGTTACTGAGATGCACATGGAAGAGTAAAAAAAATCTTGAGAAGAAGATTATAGGATCCAAGAGTTCCTGTTGCCAGGTAGGTGGAACCAGACGTGATGCTACATGTCAAGGGCTCTCAGCAGCAAGACTCATCCCCTAGCACTTTGTCACTAACGTGACACAATTCTGCTTCTACTTGTTTTTACATAGTTTTTCAAGTTTTAGCTTTGTATCATGGTATTTTGAAGTGAATTTAGCACTAACGAGGCCGATTTTGGAAACAGAGAGAAGTCCATCAGCTAATCTTAAGTCAGTTCAGAGGTTTAAGTCAGAAATCATAGGGTTTCTTTGATAAAGGCTTGTTGGATTTTCTAGTGAATGCTTGACCTTGGATCAAATGTTTACTTCAGGCCCAAGTAGCTACATTCAAGGAACAGAAAAAAAAAATTCCAAACATTGCCATCTGGCCATGAAGGTCTTTGGCTAGTGCATCTTTCCTTTGACAACACTATTGGTGAGGAAGGAGTCATGGCTGACACATTTCAGGATATTTCTCTAACCTCCTAATTACAGACATAAGTGAGATTAGACTGCTTGCAACCTTGATTTGAACACAAGACTCTTTCATTCCCTTTCAGCTGCTTCTGAAGTCAAAAGTGAGAGTTACCACTTGGTCACTGAAGCCATTTCTCTGCCCTTCCACTCATATATACAAACACACGCAAACTCACACAACACATTCTTCCTCTTCCTCCTCCTTCTCCTCTTCCAATTTGTCCCTCTCCCAGTCTTACTCTCTGTCTCTCTTTTTAACATGTTCCATGCCTATAATCCTCCCTGCTGTGGTATGGTAATATCAAGTAGTTTGCACTTGAGGACTATAAGTTTTCTCTCACCGTTAACAGACCAAGCAGTGGGATTGGTAAATCAATCTGCTCGGATAGCGAATGGGCCATGTGACCCCATTAGAAGGTGTCATATGAGGAAGTTCTCTAGAGAAAATCGCTTTAAATTTGTATTTCTCAGCACATTATTGATTCTAATATGACTTTCAAATGCAATGCACAGGGGTAAATTTTATTTGTTCATTTATTTATTTTTACTTTATGGTACTGGGGATCGAACTCAGAACTTTGTACTTGCTGGGCAGGCACTTAAGTCACTAAGCTATCTTCCCAGCCCTAGTAAAATTTAAGTGTCATCCTTGTAGAGATCTCAGGTAGCCACAACTGGGCCCATCATTCACTTTTGACTACTTAAATTACCAAGAGCAGCACCCACTTTTTCTTCAAATAGTTTCAATATTCATACAAAGTTCTTTAGAAGCATTAATTTTTCCTTAAAAACGAAATTATAGAAAGGTGAAATGATTTTATATCTTCAAAATGATGATCATAAATGTTTCAGTTTTGATCCAAATTTGGAAATTTAGAAGTTTGAAGAGCAGATAGATAGCAGTGGAAAAAGGCAATTGAAGGTAAGGTTTTGAATAAATGAGCCACTATTCCCCGCTATTCCTCAAAAGAAAGAAATAGCTTTGAGTTTATGAGAAATTCATTGGTTTTTTGGAAAATCCTTGGCAAATGTTTCCAAATATGTTTCAAATGTTTTCAACTCAAACAAATTAAAAGCATATTTTTTTCCTGGCACTTTCCTTCCTCGTTTTAAAGGATATGTGTATTTTTCAAGGAAATTTCAGGCATGTGTCTCTAATTTTCACTTAACTCATCATGGTATTATTTCATAAGAGCTATTCAATGACTAAAGACCCTCGTGAGCTTTAAAAAATATATAAGCTTTTAAAAATGTTATTTCTTAGAAATCGGAAGTTACAAAAAACCATAGCGAGCAAAGACAAAGAAGTACTCCAGGCTTCCCCCGACAGCACAAGATCCTTTGCTACTCCATTTTCTTCAAGTGAAGCTAATATCCTGCAGTCAAGTACTTTTCTGGACAAACTGTCCCAGAGTGAAACCCTTCCATTACCCATGATATGGTTCTTCTGCTATGTGTCATGATGGAAAATTGTAGAAACCCTCCCAGACCTGATGATTGTACACATACATCATGCTAATCACCAGAAATGGTTCTGTTTCACAGAAAGCCATTTGGTCTCAGATTGTCACCCACTGTCTTTGAGATAATTTTATCCTGGCCTGGGTTTTTCAGGTATTATTTTAAGTATTATGTAGGTCACTTAGTCTATGTGTATTCATTTTATTGGATAATGTTGATCAGAATAGTATACTAAGGGTGATAGCTTGTGTCTCGATACCTTCCCAGAGCATCTTGTGGTCATGGGTGGGGCTCTTTGCAGAGGTGGCTGGATCAAGAGTCTGTGATGCTGAAACTGATTCATGATGCAATGCTAGGATAAAGGGCAGAAGGATTAAGGGTGTAAATGGCACTTGCCTGAAGGAGCCTGCATGAGGCATAAGGAAAGGAAAGAGCTATGGTCACATCTTGTTGCTTTGCTGCCTTCTACCTGCCATGAACTGCTTTTCCTCTGTGATACCTGTCTGAAATGCCATTCCATTATTTGACTAAAACTTCTAGAGCTGTGAGTAAAATAAACCTTTCCCCCAAACTTGGGGGTGTTGGGTATTTTGTCATAGCAATAAGAAAAACAATCAAGACACCAAGTTTTTCAGATAGTTTTCAAAATTCGGCAGGAGCCTGTTATCAGTCATGTCATTTGACAAATTTACTTTTCCTCAATATTTCAATTTCTTATCTTTGTTTTTCTCCTGAACATGGGGAGGCAGTGATTCAACATGCTATAAAAAACTATGGATATACTCATAGTATATGTGTAATGATAAAGGTCACATCTTTATACCTTTATAATACATTCTTGTGTATTCAGCCTGTTAACAGATTTTTATTAATAATTACAACAATTTAGAAGCTGTTAGAGATGTCAGAGATGCAAATTTGAAGAAAAATATTCTAACTTCAAGGAACCCCAAATATAGTAATTGAGAAAATAAGTGAATAAAAATGTATAATGATATGCAAATGTAAAAGTTCTCTGGAGGTTGAAAGGAGGGTGGTGGGGAGTATTCCAGTCTCTGAGGAAAATGAGGAACTGTTGTACACCAGAAGGAGAGAGCTGCACCTTAACAACAAGTAGATCTGACAAAATAAAATGACTAGTGTTTTGCCATGCAGACCACAAGTAGGTCGGGCTAACCTACGAAGGCTATTGGAAGAAGTCAGAAAGGTGGAAAACTGTAGCTAAGCTTTTGGCTACTGGCTGAAAGGGAATAAAATGGATTGAGAGACCCCCAGAGGGAGGTGCCACACTGTACTAAGGTCTAGGGTTTTATTCAAAAGTCAATGAGCCGGACGTGGTGGCTCACGCCTGTAATCCCAGCACTCGGGAGGCTGAGGCAGGAGGATTGGTGCGAGTTCGAGACCAGCCTGGGCTACAAAAGTGAGCTCAGGACCAGCCTCAACTGCATAGCGAGACCCTGTCTCAAAAAAAAGACAAAAAAAAAAAAAAAAAAAAAAAAAAAAAAAAAAAAAAAAAAAAAAAAAAAAAAGTCAATGGACATGAGGACAAGATCACATTTGCTTTCAGAAAAACTATTTTGGTGGCTTTTTATTTTATTTTATTTTAAAGACTAAAAATAGCAGAAACAAAGACAGAAAAAGCAGTGACAAATAAGAGTACATATAGTATAGAATTTCAAAACCAGAAAAATTTAACAATGGTTATATTACATGTTTTCATCATCGGATCAGTTTAGATTAATAGATATAGATATATAAGATTGATCAAACAAATATTAACCCTTTCAATAAACATTAATTTTTTTTTAACAATTGACACTCTGCATATTGTCCTCACAATAGTAATACAGAGTGCAGGGTGTGGGCATGACATACTTTCCAATTGATATTGGTAAGGAAAGAAAAAAAAAATTCTTCTCTTTGAACTAAGAGGAAGCAGATACATACACAGTCCAATGTTCCACAATTGCAGTGGGCCACCAGTGAAACTGCCAACGTTGGAGGCTATTGATTCAAGCGTCCTACAGCTCATCACACCAGTCTAGCTCTGTGTTTCATGCCTCATAATTAAACTTTTCCACTGGGTGATCAAGGGCAACTTAAAGCAAGATTGGTGGCCTTATGTAGCCTGATAGGGATGAAAGGTAGGGAATTAGTCTAGAGGAAAGGTTATCCAAAAATGCTTGTGTCTTGGTTATTCTTCTCTTATTTCTGGGACAAATACATGACAACCAAAATCAGGGAAGGAAAGGTTTATTTAGCTCACAGTTAATGGAGGTTTCCGTCTATACTTGGCAAGCTTCAAGCCAGAGTGACACATGGCACAGTACAACCCTTCTGGATGGTGCAAAAGAGCAGGAAAGCAAAGTGCACAGTACTCTGTGCAGTACTCACACCCATAATCCCTATGGATCATGAATTAATCTCAAATTCTAAAAGTCTTCCCCATGACTGCATGAGGCTTTGAGAGGTCAACTAGGCACAAACTGCTTGTATAAAAACATAGTCCGGGTGAAATGTGGTTAGTACTTGAATTGTGACGCGATCTATAAAGATGGTGATGAAGAAGTAGAAAAATGACATTTAGAAGATGTTTTTTCTTTTTCAGAAGTTGGAAGTAGCCTTGGGGAGATAGCTTGGCAGTCTAACTGCCTTTCATGTAAGCGCAAGGACCTGGGTTCAAACCCCAGTACAGTATACCATGCCAGCCCTGGAGCTGATTCCAAGTATGAGATGCCAACCATGGAAACTGAATGTGGAGGCACATGCCTGTAATCCCAGCACTGAGGAGGCTGAGAAAGGAGGCTGATGATGAGTTCAAGCTGCCTAATAAGAAAGACTGTTTGCCAAACAAACAAATACATAAAAGATTTTTTAAAATTTTAAAAGGTGAATGTGTATCACTGTGCACATCAAATTGTACTGATAACGTAATCACACAAAAAGAAAGAAAATGGAAGTGACGGAATTGGCCGCTTAGGTGACAGCATTTGGCTACTGAGTAGGCAGATGAGTCATATGCATGGAATTTGGGTTAAAATGACGAATTTCATATAAACCATGATGAATTTGAGGCGACTGTGGGACACCCATGTAGGCAAGTTGCAGGCTGGTCTGATGAGAGTATCCAGGCTTTCTGATGCATTGCAATTACTACCAGAGGCAGATTTCTTGTAGGGCCACTGCCAGAGAAGGGGGACATTGCTAGGGCATCCTACCTTGTGCACATTCAAAGTCTTTTGCTGTAGGAGTCCATGAAAAGTAACACAGAAGCAGCAGCGACAATCAAGGGATGAGGAGGCTTTTGATAGCAAGGTCTCTGCCAATGACCTGGTGGAAGGTCACCAAAGAGCCAGGTGGAATACTTGGAGCTGCAGCTTGGAAATCAGGGTTTACTTACTAGGCACAATTTCCCTTAAGCTGTATTCAAAAAATAGGTCTGATCAGGACCTTGCTCGCCAGTGTGATTTTATTAACTACAAACCGTAGTGGGTGGAAACCTCTACAAATGGTGAGCTAAATCAACCTTTCCAACACTAACTTGGAGGGGTTTGGTATTTTGGCACAGCAATGAGAAAAATGAAACCAAGACATTGAACCAAATACTCATTTTACAATGTTTCCTTATGTCCGTGTCCCATTCTTTATCACACCTCTGAGTTTAGTGTTGTTATTGTTACTGTTTTCTCAGTGCCATGGACTCAAGGCCTCAAGGGTACTGGACAAGTGGACCACCACAGAACTATGGCCTCTGAATTTTATATATCCGATAAATATTTTAAAATATTTTTAATGAGCTTTGCAATAAAAAAATGTCGATTTGTACTAGCATTGATGCATTTGAAATAGGGCCAGATCTCCTAGAACCATGGTCTTCAGCATTACTTTTCATAGTTAAATTTCATTTTCAACTCTCAGGATGATTGAACTGTCTCCCTTGCATTGTTTATAAATGCTGCCACCCAGAGCGCTGTCTTCTTTGCACAAAATGCTAAACACATCATGCCCCTTTCTCTTTGGCACCGAGTTGTGTTCTGCCCTGTGGTGTACATCTCAGACCATTTTACTGCTCTAAATCTACACTATTACTATTCACCTCTGTTGCATGTCTCTCTACACTTTTTTCTATTGTTCTACTCCCTAGCTTGGTGGTAGGCAAGAGTTAAAACTACATACCCACTCACCAAGGGAATGGATAGGTACTCTCTTCAGCGATGTTCAAAGCTGCAATCATAGAGATTTGAGTCAGACAGCTCCAGACTGAAGTTTCCATTATTTAGTCAATCTGTGCTATGTAGGTGCTCAGAATCTAGCATCTCCATCTTACAAAATGCATGGATTATATTTTAGTTCATTTTTTTCCTTTATTTTTTAGGGAAGGGTCTGCAGAGTGTTCAGGGGCTCACTACTAGAGCAGAGTCATAGCGATCCACCTGTTTACAGCCTCCCAAGAGCTGGAATTACAGGTAGGCTCTACCACGCCCAGTCTCAATTGCCAACACAGTGCTCTCCAGGGGTGGGGCCAGCACAACGGACCCTGAGCCTGTTTGCAGGCGCTTTAATCTGCTGAGCTATTTGGCTGGCCCAAATGCTCAAATGTTAAAGTGACAATTGTGTTAGTGGTAACACTCCCTGCACAGTGAAAATAACACAGTCACCTTTCGTTTCTCTTTCATCAAAATCACCTGCACATCTTAGTGAGCATATTGGAGGAGAAACCAACTAAAATAATTAAGGACACAATTTTGGATACAAAATTCTCTCTTTACATTAAAATAGTATCTGTGACTTCTGAATAATACCCTGGACCTAAACTGGATGATTAATGAGCTCTAGTTTTGCAAGAGCAGTGTGAAGCATAGAAAATGCATTTAAAAATAAGATTTAAATTTGTTAAGTATGATTTCTGTTCAAAATGTTAAAAGAAGATGTTTTAAAAATAAAATCACACATTCATTGCCCTTTGTGTGCACTTGGAACTGTAGCATTTAGAGTGGATTGTTGTTTCTTGTCCTCATGGTTTAAAAATCTGAAGGGCAAATACAAAGAAATGCTGTATATCATGGTCATGGAATCAGCACAAACCATTTTTCTTTTCAAAGTTTTCTTATTGAAGTTTGAAGAGGAGAGACCCAAAAGACTGGGAGATAAGGGCTATATGCCAGACCAGCGTTTGCAAGTACTTCAGCATATTTTTGTCTTATGAGCAAATTCATAATTACCGTGTGTTTCAGTTCTTTTGGGTTGAGTCATCTGTATGTCGTAAAGTAACTTTGAAGTAAATTCACATTTTATCTCTGTCTGTCTTTCCATGTGTATTTCATTTCCTTTAACCACTGGTTTTGAAATCCCTTTGCCTAAAGCTTTTGTATTTGTTTGGGGAGAGCTTCCCACACACCCTCTGACTTGTCTTGTAGCCAGGGATATATCCTCAGTGTCTTGAACAGTGACTGGTGATTAAGGCAAGCTAAGTGTCATGTTGGAAATATTCAGCTCTTTGCAACAGTGCTTCTCCTCCTTCTTATGCTAGGTTTCAGAAATTTGTGAATTTTACAGCACTATGCTTACTGTTCCCATCTCTCCTTTGTCCAGGAGACAGAAGATGAGTGTAAGGATTCTAAGAGACTGCAAGAAGAAAGGAAGGCAACTGTTAGGAGATAACTTAGTCACAGATAAACAACAGCCAGGAAAATTGCCTGTCCAAAATAACACTTGGTCAATTTAAGAACAAGAACTAAAAACTAATGTTTTGAGTAAAACCTACCGATAGTGTGATCACATATAAAAGTCAGAAGTATTTACTTGCATATTGTTATATTTTATATAGTGCTTATTTCTTAAGCAGTTGTATATGATTAGGTACATATAGAAATATATTTATTAATATTGGTTGTGTCCAACTTTTGGAAACCATTGAGCAGCTTTCAGAATCAAGCCGGTGATAACCTAGTTCCAATGGCATTTTTTAAAGGCATTTACGAAGAGACTCTTTCCTGCCGGGAACAGTACATAAATTATTTTTTGGATTTCAACGTGAGCTTCTGACACCAAAGGCTGACAGCATTAATATCAAAGTTCATCAGATAAATAGCATTTATTCTTATGCTCATCATCATCAGGTTTCCGACCTGCCAAGACCGTCTCTGAAGACTTCTGGTATGTAAAGTGTCTGCTGTTGTTCGCATTTAATGTTGTAAGGAAGGGAAGGTGTAGTGTATTCTAGAAAAGAAATCTTGCTAGTAGAAGTCAACACATAGCCAGAATCTGGAGAATGAACTCAAAGCATTGCCTTCTCTGCAGTTACATAGGAGATTCCACAAGTCCTCCTTGGACAGGCACGAGGGAAGGTCTGCTCTATGTCATGCACTGCAATTTGACCAATTTTTTTTTTCATTTTTTTGCCCAAAAATGCAGGACTACATTTCTTTTTTTTCACTTACTCTCAAACCAGAGCATCAATCCTTCTGTGTCATCAGATTTCCCTCAAGTAAGGAAAAGTTCCTTCTGCTCTTAGGAGTAGGGGATAAAGATAACAGACATTCACAGTCCAGCCCCAAGCCAAGCCTCTAAACACATCTGTACTGGAAAATGGCTTCTGGAGCTATCCTCAGGGATGCCTATCTGGCTTTAAAGAGTCTGCTTCTGAACCATCTCTGCCTCTATGAACATTCTACTGTCCTAGTTTGGGACCAGCTCCACCCTGAAAAAGAGGTGATGGTAAAAAGAAAGCATAGCTTACTATGAAACACTAGTTAGAGTGACTCCTATAGTTTATCTAATAACTTTTACTTCATTTTATTTTTATGAGTTTTTAATCTTCCTTTAATTGCAGCAAATCTTTCATTTGGCTTTGCAATTTATTTTCCAGTTCGTCTCAACTGAAGTTTTGCATGGTTTGTGAAAATTGCCTCACCCATTATTAATAGAAAAACTAAGGTGAACTAATAATAATGATAGTTGTAAACAAACATGAGATTAAGCACTTGAGGCACTGACTCAAGTCTTTGCACACTGCAACTCATTTAATGTTTGCCAAACCCTTAAGATGTAAATACAATCATCTTCACTTTATAGATGAAGGAAACTGAGATAGAGAGAAGTCATGTAACTTAGCCAAAGTCATACAGCAAGCATTAGCATTGAGAGTCCAACACAGAAGCTTTTGAGTCTAAAGGGTATAAGCATTGCATTATCAAAAAGATACCATGAATCTATTACACATTAATTATCATACATTGTTTTAATGGTGTTGCTATAATAAAAAGAAATAGCATAATAGAGGAAAGAATTACGGCCTGCTGGGAAGAGAACAAGCTTACTAATTCCATAGAGATAAACTATGACATTCATTCATATTGCTTACTGATACAGAGTCCAAACTTGGGAATCCTCATGGACTTCCCTCAGCTTCTGAGATAACCTGGGGAGTGAACAGACCAGCCTGTTTTGCAGTCTTTGAGGATTATTGATTTCATCCTTTCCACTGACATGAAGAAGTCAGGCACCGTATCGGTATTGGAAGCGTGCCTTCTGCTTCTGTTCTCCAGTGACCGCTTCCAACTACTTTTTAGCTCAATGCACTGGAAGCCATTTGCCATCCAAAATTTTAATTATTAATGTAAAAGTGTTTAAAATATATCCACTAAGGCTGATAAAGTTGTGTCTGATTAATGGGCTTTTCATAAATGCACTGACACAAACATTTTTTTTAAAAATTAATTCAGCCTGCAAATGAACATCATCCATTTTGCTATCATATTTTATCAGTCTGTAAAGTGCATTCTCACTTCAGTTTTCAGCTCTGAATGCAGAACACTGTGAAAAATGACAGAATTTTAATGAGAAAGTGAACAACACGCCATCAACACCCCTTTGCCAGTAAAAATGGCACAACATCAAAGCTTTAAATCATGTTCCCTCCACACCTTTGGACATATGTGATTCTGTCTGAGTCCTCAAAATCTGCTACATCCATCACCAGGTGCAGCCTTTAAACACAGAGGCACTGTCTACTTCACTGGTTGGCATGGCAACCGTTGTCAAATCATCCCTTGATAATGCTCTTTAATTGATTGTATGAATTATTCTGAGATATGTGATTGCAACATGATGGACTGAAGCTTTTAAGTGAGCAGCTCAGCCTGGCTGCATTTAAAGGTGCACTGCATCCCCTGCCTTTGCCCAGGAAACTGACCCTCGTACAGTACTGAAACACTCAGGATGAAGCACACATATTAAGTATTAAGGGAAAGTTTAAAGCAATGGTACAGTTAATTGCTACTCTGAGTGCATGTTAACTCACTAAAATCCAACAGGCTGCATACTGCATGCAGATGTAAAGATAGTTTTCAAAACCACATATAGAAATCAGTCTATCCAAAGATAGCATTCATTATTGAGATTATGCAAGTATTGAGTTTATGATGATTACATTGGTGGAAAAGATGTAGGTCCTTCATAGCTATATGCCTTCATCTTTCTTCGTTAGTATCCTGTGGGAGTTTTCTTCTCATGATCCTCTCTGTACAGTTAGAGCAAAGCATGTCACCAGTGCATTGACTCTCCCAGCGTCTCCTCCTCTCAGAAGAATGGCATTCTGGGATTTCTGATATCTCTACTTGATTGTGAGCAACACGGAAGTGATCAGCTTGCCTTAAGCATCCTGCTTTTTTCAATTCTAGTCTTTTCTGTCTCGCTCCATAACATAGTCATTCTTCTGCCTCCCAAAGTGGGAAAGGGAAATAATCCAACCTCCATGGAAGTATAAATGAGTGGCTCAGGTCAGCTTCCTGTCCTGCAGCAGCACCTGGCAACTCATTAAAAATGTATGCTCTTAGAAATGGGGGGTGGAAACCAGAACTCTGTGTCTTGGCAAACTCTCTAGTAGAGCCCACCATCAATGAATCTGAGAAATCTGGAGTATGCTGGTGTTAGTGGCCTATTAGAATTATCTGGAGCACTTTTAAAACTACCACAATATGAAATGCACACTTCAGAAGATTCAGTCTAGCTGGTCTGAGACTAAAGCTACACATCTGGAACCTTAGGGAATTCCTCATGAAGTTCTAAGGAGTCAGGAAAATTGAGCAATTCTCATTTCAGACTGTGATATTGAATGTGATGTTTAAGAGATGGCTATTTTCATTCATGTTTTGTCATTTTTAAATTCTTTTTTATCTTATTTAAAATTTGTTCATTTATTTATTGAGTCCCTCTTACAGTATATGAAACCTACCAAAGCTGACATTGGAGATACAGTCTGTGATAGGCTACTTTATGTTGCTATGACAGAATACTCTAGTCCATGTAATTTATACAGAAAATTTTTTATTCAGGAATTTACTTAGTTGGTGGTTCTGAAGACTGTAAAGTTCAAGCTTAGGAAGCCAGATCTGATGTTCCTACAGAGAGTCACCTAGAGAAGAAACATTCTCTCAGGCTTTCACAGATAGCAAGTTGTTCAAGTAATGGCCGTGACTCATCCAGATGGCTAACACTGACAAAAGATCTATAAACCACTGTACATGGTTTCAGGATAAATCCTGAGGGGATTTGACTGATCTCATCAGATACAAAAGTTACATTTTTAGTTCTGTAGGTCTTGTTTTCTCTTGGTCTTAACCATTGGGGGCTCATATTACACTCATATTACATGGCTGAGAGAGTAGAATGGCAGATGGCACCTTCACAAGAGGTCCTGTGGTGAGAGGAGCCAGGTTCTGTGAAGCTCATTTTATTATTCCCACTCCCATAGCAACTAGTCTGGTCCTTCAAGAAAACCAGTAAGCACTCTTAATGACTTAATCATCTCTTAGACTTCAGTGCTATCCATGTTATTACATGGAATCAAGTTTTAACATGAGTTTTCATCGAAAAGATCGTATTTAACCCAAAGTATAGTCTTTAAATTACTGATAGGAGCAGATAATAAATAAGTTAGAAAACAACTGAGTAAACAAATACATTTGTAATTCATGGCAAATATTTTAAAGGAGATTACTTGAATGTTGTATTAAAGAATTTAACAGATCTGCCTTGTTGGGGTGCCTAGGGAGAGCATAAAGAGCTGACATTAAACTGAAAACTAAAGAATGACTGTAAATAGCTGTAGTAGACAGGGATGCAGGGCATGATAGGAGATTCAGGTATGCATGTGTTTAGGGATGGGCAGATAGACAAAAACGAAATGCACAAACCACACTGCAGGAAAGAGCTTTCAAGGGTCTGAAAGGGGGCTACCATAGGTGATGTTCGAGAAGTAGGACAGGAAGACCCAGATAAGTTTGGAGAGGAAGATTTGAGGTTTGTTTCTGAGACAAGATTTAATTAAAAAAAAAAAAAAAAAACATATGGAGCCATTGTATGGCCTGAAGAAGAGGAAATAGTGTGGAAAAATGCTCTCAAAATATCTCAGGTCAGTGAGTTAAGGAATTGTTCCAACTAATCATGTGTTGTCAGGTGTCCAGTTGCTTAAACAGCTTGCTGTCCCTTGAGCTAAGTGTTGACTCACTCTTTTAGGAGGAATTGGCTTGGCCGGCATCTTTGAGTGGTGTGCTTCAACAGAACTTTACACTGACTTTTAAATCTAAGGGGATCACGAAAGCCTTAGGATGCAGGCAGTCTTTGTCCTAGGATCTTAGCCTTGTCTTCAAGTCTGAGCAGTACTGCGTAGTGGAAAGATTGTTTTCATAAGTTATTTAAGTAGAACAGAAACTCAGGGGATTCTCCAAAAGAGCAGGTGCATGTTTGTTTTGTCACATTTCTTTGTGCATTTTATAGTCTCTAAACTCACCTGCTAAATATTTGGTAACATTTAAAAAATGTTTCTGCAAACTAATTTTCTAAAGTGAATAGATATGCTGCTTCATTATTGCCACTGGTTATTTTAGCCTCTTATATCCAAATCTATTTTGGAACTGGTCCCAGAAGAGATGAGAGCCTCCTGGTCAAGAGCCACCCAGCAAAAGACACATCAAACAACCCAGTAATTGTGAGTCCATTTGCTATACAAGAGGTCCAACATTTACAAAGGTCAAGTTGTATCATATTGATCCCAAAGGTGCTGTACTGTGCTGTACAGTACAGCACAACAGAAACGCGCAATTTCAGAGGAGCTTTTGTCAATGCTTCTAACATTAAAAAAAGAGAATACACTGATGATCAGAGAATGGTCTCCTAAAAGAATATGGTTTTTCATCTTCAAGATAGAAAGAGTGAACAAAGGAGAATGAACGAAGAGGGAGAGTGGAAGCTTTCTCCGTTACTCCACGTGAAGCCATTAGTAAGCCAGTGATGAGCTACCCCTCAAATACCGTTTCCTCCAGTGCTGAGATCCCAAGTGAGAACAAGTTAATTGGCTCAACGGCAGTGCTCGGGCAGTCGTGGTGAACCCGTGGCAAGCGTGCACACTGGGCTGCTGGTAACGCTGAAAGCTCTCAAAGGTTCGCCATCGCTGCTTCAGAAGGACAGCTCATTTCATCCTTTAGAGGTCGTCAGGCCACAAAGAAAGGCCAGAAACTGAACTGTGGGAAAGGATGCTGAGTCAGGTGAGACAAACAGGAAATGGCAAGGGTAGGATAAAGGGGGCGATTTCAGATCTTCATGTTCTAGTTTAGAGACACTTGGGTTAAAAGTAATATTAAGACAGTGACTTTAGCTGTTCTCAACTTGTTATGAAAAAGCTTTAGATGTGGTATCTCACATCATTTTCCCTGGGGCAATATCGCTTCTGTTTGAAAAACAACTTTGAAAACATTTAAATATATATGTGGAAAAAAATAGCATTTTCTCCCTAAAATTACTTTTATTGACAAGCGTATCACGGGGGAAAGAAAGAACTGCACTTTGTGTAGACATCTGGAATGGAATACAGGAATTATCTTTTATATTCTACGAAATAATATACCAAATTATCTCCATTCACTCTCCATTTTCAGACTGTACTCAACAGGCACATTGTACAGGAAACATCAGCAGTTAGAGAGAAATTGTGGAGAAAGAAAGCCTGGAGTTCACACATGTGCAGACACGGGCATGCTACGCGAGCGGCAATGCCACAACGCACACTGCGATGTCTTTGTGTGGCTGCTTCTGCTGAGATCGTTAGCAGGGACACTAGGAGCTAAGAGGGACACATGAACCTCTGAAAGGGAAATGCTGGGGAATTTTTCAGAAGACCGAATAAGGACAACACTCAATGCCTACTTCTGAGTGTTTACTGTGCATTGAACGTGGGGACTACAAAAGTGTATTGTGTGTCTGGGAATATCACAAAGTACTGTGACAGCTGCACTACAAAATGCTAATATCTATTGAGTGCTCATTACCATGTTAGTCCTTTTCCATTTTAATTCATTTAAACTTGAGTAAAACTTTGGCATTTTTGTAAAGTTTACTGTTTCTGTTATCCAGCTGTGCAGATAAAGAAGCTGAGATGCAGGTGGTGTAAATATATTCCTGAGTTTACTCGCCTGTTAAGCGCGAGAGACAGAATTCAAAGCTAGCGTTGTGTGACTTGATGGACCATGTGTTAGCCTCTCTGCTACCCTGCCTGGATAGGGGAAGAAAGGAAAAGGGACACAGAGATCGGGGCCCTTCGAAGGACATGAGGAATAGAGGAATTTTTTTTTTTTTTTTTTAGGAAATGATTTGCTAGTGAGTCTTTTCTCCTGCCAGGGTTGGTCTGTTGTTTTCCCAGCAAGGGAAGTAGAGAACAAATCCACCGCTGGGGTTCCAGGGTCAGTGGCACAGCCTGGTGGTGATGAACATCAGCGCTCAGCTAGACGCCCTGGCATGACCCCCTCGTCACGCAGAAGCAAGACAAATTCAGGTACATTTCTGTAAAATAGACCTGAGTTCTCTTCACTATGGCGTCAAGTGAGCTTACTTCTGGGAAACATTGGCACCTAGCACACATTGGATATTTGCAAAGGTTATAGGAACAAAAATAACTACAAACGTTCTTCCTTGGTGAAGTTGCTAACAGGTGACTTTACTGGCGAATGTCTTCTAGTTCCGAAACATTTCTTTTATTAAGTGGAGAACTGAGGTTACTGTGGCCGGTAAGGGGCAGGTCCTAAAGATAAAATGGGCTGGATTCCAGCTCTTTGGATTCCTGAAAAGAATTTTGGATTTGAGTTCAGACATTCCTGGATTTTAGTCATGGCTTTGCCTGTTGGATCTTAAACAAACCATTTGAAAACTTTATTGACACTTCCCTTGTTGAAATGAGAAAAACAATTTCTATTAGTTGGATGACTTCTTTTTTTTCTAAGTGACAGAGTGCAACTTAGAATTTGGGCTAAAACGTTGACTGTCGCAGGAATAATCATTTAATACTTGAGCAATTAGGAAAAGCTCACATGATTTTGAGCTCTACTTTTCTACTATATCCTAAGACTTATAGTAGTTAAAGTCTTAGCTGTACTATATTAAGGTAGATAAGATGGGTGTGTTCTTAGTTCAAGGAAAGACAAAGAAATGAATGGGGTGGGAATGGAAGCCCTTCAAGTTGCCCTCTCTTTGTTTATCAGATGTTATAATTGATTTATGTTTAGGGACCATGTGTGCTG
The DNA here is from genome assembly GCA_004027025.1 of Myocastor coypus. Taxonomy (NCBI): domain Eukaryota; kingdom Metazoa; phylum Chordata; class Mammalia; order Rodentia; family Myocastoridae; genus Myocastor; species Myocastor coypus. The sequence continues at coordinate 84,687 of PVJA010000942.1, forward strand.
ATGAGAGACAAATTTGAATGGTTCGGAAGGCTAATTTTCTCTCTCCTTTTGGTAGCATAGCAAAGAGCTGGCTCAGCTGGACTGAGCCTGTCTGCTGAGGGAGAGCGAGACCCGTTTGGCTGGTGTCAGCATTCTGGGACCCTGCGCATAGAGTTTGGTCTTAAGTACATATGACTAGCTGCATTATATCTGTGGCACAGAGATCCCTTGAAATACTTGTTGGTTGTCAGAGCAACCAGGTGTTGTAACTGGTTATAGTATTTGCAGTCCCAGTATGATAGCTATTTTTCTGGGTCCTGAGTTGGGATTTTCCCTTGGATTTCTTATTGTGTCCATCTTGATGGCCTCAGATGTCTCACTCTCCCGGGATCTTGCCCCATGTATGATAACATCTATTTCTGGCCCATGCTACAGCAAGTGAGGGTAGTGCAAAGCTACTGTTCTTCTACTTCTCTTCTGCTAATTGTTACTCTCTAGGAAACTATATTATGTTTGCACCAAAACACATCTTTGTATCAGACTTCGAGGTACAGAATGTTGTCACTGTAAGCACCATAAGAGCACTTTTTAAAAGTGTATTGATATAGGGTCTCATGACACACCTTGGAATCATAGTGACCCTCTTGTTTTCAGCCTCCCCAGTGCTGGGATTATAGTTATACACCACCATGCCCGGTCTCAGTGGCCAGCTTATTGCACCCAGAGGCTGGGGCAGTGTGGTATGTGGTGCCTGAGATTGAACCCCAGTCCCTGTGCTTGCTTAAGGAGGCACTTAGTCCACTGAGATATCTTGATGGCTCAAGAGTGCTTCTGATGAATAGGTATAAAGGGATAAAATTGACAGCAGAATGCCCCCCGTTTCCTTATTTTCATTTTCTCCCCTACCTTTTCTTTTTGATGAATAATAGCAGTTGGATCTTGACTTATGTAAGTTAATGCACATATAAGTCATTTTATGAGGAGCTTGGACAATTATAGGAAGGACCCATCCCACATTTGGGCGTAAGTAGACAAGAGGTAGGTGATGGTCTCCTCCTGAGAACCAGGAGGAAGGCAGTAATGCCAGTGGCCACCGACAGAGAGAAGAGTTGTGACAGTGTAGTGACAAGGGCACCACAAATCCCCAAGCCAGAGTTACCTCCCTGAGCAGTCCTGGCATGGGCAGGACTGGGCCTAGGCTATTAATCCACACGAGGCTCAGCCATGGCTTTAGAGCAGCCCAGGGGAATCAGGAGCTCCGCACAAGTGCAGGGGTAAACCTAATGGGCAGTGGCTGGAGCTGCCACCCTGCATCAGCTGGTGGAGACCTGTGCAGTGTCTTTGTGAGAGCATGCGATCTACTTACTCTCTAGAGTCTTCTGTGCTGTATCACCAACTGTGTCCCCATTTCTGTTGGCCTTCGGCTGCTTCCTGAACACACCAAGCAGGCACCTGCTCCACCACTTAGGCAGTGATTGCTTCCTATAGCTGGAAAGCTCTTACCATCTAGGAGGCCTGCTGCCTTGGCTTCGCTTTCCATTCAGAAGTTTGTTGCTGTATTGGTAACAAATTCCCAGAGTCACTTGCTTCCTGTTCAGGCACAGGCCACCTTGCTCTTTTTTACCATCCTACACTGCATTTTTCTATTATATATATATTTCTTCTAGACTGTAAATTTTCTGACAGCTGTGCCTTATTTTTCTCCACTAATAAATGTCCTATCCTTACACAATGTCTAGCACCTATCTGCTCAGTGAATATTAGCCAGATAAGACCTCATTATGTATATTGGCTGAATGAATCAATCTTTATATTTCAATCAGCCCATACAGTCTCTCTTACTACCAACAGTACCATTAATATGCCAGGAGGGTGACCTATTTATTTAAGATGTATTTAACTGTAAGAGTTACTTTTGCAATCCACCAAAGAATCTGTACCAGGGAGGCAGATGATAAAGAGTCACACTGATTTTTAATGTCTGGAGGGAAATCTTTAGAGAATACTAATTACTTTTTAGTCCACTTTATTTACAAAGTCTTAGATCCCTGTGAGTCTTTCTACCAATACAGGAGATTTCAGCTATCAAATCAATATAGAGCCTTTGTTTAGGTTATCACATCACTGTGTTTTGTCATCAAGATCACTGAACAGTTATTCATTGCATAGTTCCCTCCATCGTCGTGCAGTTATTTTCTGGGTTCTACTGCTTCTCCTATCACCATCTCTACCCCGGCACTTTATCATTCATTCTTCTCATGGCCAAAATCATGTTTTCTCTGGCTTCTAGTCTTGAGCTTAGGTGACCCCACAAGATGAGTGGTTTGCTTAGGATTCAAGGACTCTGGTAATCAGTATCGTGTACTATTTTAATGACCACACAGAATGCAGTCCATTATTCCAGACTATTACAGTTGATGTTTAATGGAATTCAGCCTAAGCCCAATTCTTTTGACTCACCACTGGAGACTTCTTTCACACACACAGTCTGTTGCTGTTTATCATTATTTCCTGTCTATATTCTCCTCACCCATTTTCCATTTGTGTGAATGTGTTTGTGTGCCAGCCAATTTTACTCCAATTTTAAAGCAGGATTTCATGAGATCCAATTAAGTATTTTTCTAATGCTCAAATATACAGTGCCTACCACAGGATTCCCTCGGTGCTCTAATTATGTAATGAAACTGAAAGAAAATCAATCAAGTTCCTCTAGCACGGGTTGGTTGTTATAAACTCATGCTGTGTATTGCTTATTCTGTGTTTCTCTGGATTTTATGGAAACATTTTTTAGTACACTTCCACTGTTTCGATTACTAAGCCTTGATCACACTCTTTTCCTCCCAGAAAATCAATAATAGGTTTGTATTTTCATATTTCTTTGTTCTGTCTCAGTCATTCCTAATTTTAAAATGATATTTTTTTTTTGTCTTTTTTGAGACAGGGTCTCACTATGTTAAAACGCTATTTAACATGAATTAATTGAGTAGTTTTCCTGAAAACGTGCACATGGATCCACACTATCATTTATTTACAATACGGGAAGTTAATTTTTTGTTTTTGTTGTTCATCAAAATATGACACTAAGAAGTTCCTTGGAAGATAATGCTCTCTCCTGTAAAGCCATGCTTTGAGGTTTGGGAGTTTGTTAGTTTGATTTTGAAGACTTAGCGCTGCTATAATGAAAAGTCTCACATTTGGTGGTTTTAAAGAACATAAATTCATTCTTCCATAGTTCAGGAAGCCCTGATGCAAAATCCACACTGTTCAGGATGTTGTTGTCTCTGAAATCCATAAGGGACAATTATTTAATCACTTTTTTAAAATCACTTTTTGGGAGTTGTTAGTGCTCCCTCTCCCTCTCCCTCTCCCTCTCCTTCTCCCTCCCCTCCCCTCCCCCTCCCCTCTCCCTCCCCCTGTCTCCCTGTCTCCCTCTCTTCCTCTCTGTTTCCCACCCATCCCATATCTGTTTGTGTTTTCCTTGTCCTTTCATTGACAAAGGAGCTGATCATTGGCCTTAAGGCCATCCTGTTTGGTATCATCAAAACTTAATTATATCTACAAATTCCTTATTTCCAAGTAAAATCACATTCCCAAAGAACAGGGATTACAATTGCAATATATATTTTTGTAGAAAATAAGCTCTTCACCACAGCCAAGTTCCCTAAACCCCGAACTGTTTGTCAACTATAGCTTTGGAAACACAGCAGGAGATGGACTGGGCATGCGTGGTGTGTGCCTTGGATCCCAGCACTCAGAGGGGAAATAGGCTGGGTGTGATGTTAACCATCATACAGAGACTTCAGTTCATCCCTAGTACTATATATAAATACCAGGATCATCTGGGCCTCTATTCCTCATCCCTGTTGTTTTACTCTCCTGGTGACCCCGAGGGGCCTAGATTAAAGGCAAGTCCTTCTAAAATGTTTGCGCACTAACGCCTGCACTGCAGAAGAGACTTAGAGACAAAATCTGAAGAGCCAATGTACCCTTAAAATGGCAGAAGGGTGGGAGGAAAATCACATCCTCATAAAGGAACTGTGAAATGAACCATGAGTTTGTAAACCTTTGCTTCCTCTGATGATATCACTTCCACTGTGGCTCTGTAGGCTGGGTCTCTATAAGAGTAATTACATGGAAGGAATGAGCCACCTGTAGAGGTTTAATGTTTGAAATAATTCCCAGAGGCAATACGAGTATGTTGTCTTAATTATTCTACAACTCAAAAGAAAAGATTGCTAATTCAGTTGTGTACTGGTAAGCTGGCTCTCTTTAATTGTGTGTGTGTGTGTGTGTGTGTGTTTGTATGTGTGCAGGGTCTCACTATGTAGGTCAGACTCACAGTGATCCTCCAATGTTTAGCCTCCCCAGCGCTGGGATTACAGGCACGCACCACCACACCCCGACTTGGTCTCTGTGCCATGTGTCTGGGGGCAGGGCTGGCATACAATTTTTGAACGTCCTGACTTATACTGTGCTAGTTTGAATGGTGTGAATGAATATTACCATCCATTTAATGATATCCCTGGCTCCACAACTAGCTTGAAAACATCAGGGATTTTGTGACCCAGTATGAGTTGACTGCAGTGCACCTCTCCATTGATTCATCAGTCTGCTTCCTGAGGGTACAGATGAGCCTGCTGAGTTGAAAAAGAATAAACATGGATACAGTCAGGAAACTGGAAAATCTGTAAGACAGCATTTGCTATCACAAAAGTGTAATTTTTATTCATTTTAACATCTGAATTAAGTCACCAACTACTTCAAATTTTATAGTTTTTAGTACTAGTAAAGACACATTGACAAGGAAATACTTCTGGTACATCTTTCAGTGAGCATACCTTTTTTTTTTTTCTTTTCAGTGCTGAGGATTAAACTCAGGATCTTGCACTTGCAAGGAAAGCGCTTAGGCCACTGAGCTATCTCTCCAGCCCTAATGAATACAGATTAACAGAAAATAATCTGACAAATTTTATCAAAGATGCTGAAATTTTTTTTATGAATTTTGTGTGGCAGTTGTCTTGTTGTACTCTATCTAGATAAGTCTTTTGTAGTTATAAAAGGTATCAAACTGCATGTCATGTATTTAAATACCTTATTATTTCTTCAACTTCCTAGTCTTTCTCCTATTTTGTGAATAGGAAACAATTTTGTTCCAATGAAATCAAGATATTGTAACATTTTATTGACCTAATGGAATTGGAAATAAAAGAAACTCTTCAGGAAGAATGTTTTATTATAAATTGATCAGTGGTACGAAATGTTCACATGATGGCTCCCAGTGATGTCATCAAGACTTCCCGCTAGGCCATTGGCTACATGGCACCAGGCTAGTAATAGGCTACTTGTTGCACTCCAGTGAGCTCTGTGAAAGTCTAGGCTTTCAGTGCAATTTTCTAGTCCATGTTTAGAGTACGTGCACCATGTTTACATCCTTTGCGGGAAGTTGATGCATAACACACCATTCTGTTCCTATACATTCCCTCCATTTCTTGACACCTGACCCATTAGCAGAAGGTCTGTTGCTATGTTTCCTGTAATGAAGCCTGTCCAGTCTCTGAGAATTTTAAGATATATCTCTTTTATCTCCCCAGAGCATAAAGAAGCCTCTTTGAATAAAGGATAAGATTCCTGGCACTAGAGAGATGCTAGTGTGGGAAGAAAAATTCCTGGTGTCATTGACAGATGGGTCAGGTTGTCCACCTGTGTGTGTACCAATGTCATAGCATTGCTGGGTAAATTCAAACAATTGGTAGTGCATAGTGTCTTTATATACCTGTGACTTGAGTATGTTTGGAAAATTGTACTCTAAGCATCAAATGAATTCCCTAGGATAAATTTAGTCTCTACAAAAGATAAAGAAAACTGTGGCTGGAAATAAAAGCTACCAAAACAACCACATGATGATCAGAAAGAAAGCAAATTCACTGAGATGGAAATAGATAAATATATAGTAATACACTGACTTGTAGTTTTAATGTAAAAATAGCCTGTTTCTCTAAACCCTGAATTCCTCTGTCTTGTCAACTTCCTGTAGAAATGACTGACTCACACTAAGCCAGGGCGAGGAGGAGGCCACTTTTGTCAGTGTAGGAGCAGAGCGGAGAGGTGCTTCCACAGCTCAGAGACTCCAGATATTTGGAGCCAATCTCATAGGAAAAAATTCTTTTTTTCAGCTTTTGGTTGCTTTTAGAACACACCTATTCCCCAGTTATTATGTGATTTGGAATGCATTTTTCCACCAGAAATGTTGTAAAAGATACTAGCACTGGCTCTATAAGATCCATTTAAAGCTACAGGGTATTTATTTATATCACTTATTTGTCATTCTTAGTGTTCTTATCTAACATTATAAAACATCATGCTAAATCATAACTAGGAAAACAAGGTAGAAAGATGTAACATCTTCATCAGGAATTAACTTTTCAAATTTTTTAAAGGGATTTTTGTGACTTGTCAGAATATGAGTCAAATGCTAAAAGACATCTTAGAAAATTTTGCTTATCCATTCAGCAAGTGTCTGTTAAGTATCTCATCTGGGAAGTATTACATGAGCTGTTGTAGAAGGACAAAGAGATAGGATGGATGGAACTTAGGCAGCAGGAAGCGGAGGGCTTATACAGACGAACCATACTTACTTGGAAATGACAAGAGAGAGAGGAGGTGAGTAACAAGGGCCCAACACACTGCCTGAGCCAGGGTGAGCAGTGTGGTAGTCTACAAGCATACGGAAGCAATAAGCATGAATGGTGGTGGGGATGATTTCTTCAAAACAGTAGAATTGCGGCCATATTTTAGGCCAGGTAGGATTTTTCAGTTCATTACACAGCATTGTCAGTGACTTGTAGACTAAAAGTCTGCCTCTATTTCTCCAGCAACCAGCTCAGATGGAGCAGATGCTTCCTATAGTATGGGAAGCATGGCTACGGGGAGGGAGAAGATATGGAAAGCGTTTGAAGCATCAGGCAGTGAATGCCTTAAAATCTAGAAATAGACATTGAGCTTAACTCTGTAGGCAATGGGCAACTATTGACAGTTACTGTATTAATCAAGATACTCCAGAAAGAAAGAAGTAATACATGAGGTTTACTATAAGGTATTAGATCAAGTGAGTACAGAGGCTGAGGAGTTCCCCCATCTGTAAGCTGGAGACCCAGCACAGCATTGGCATCAAATAACACCTAATTCTGAAGACATGAGGACTAGAGGCCCCAAGGTTGTAAGACTCAGTGTATGAACAGGAGGAGACTGATGTCTAAGATCATGTAGTCCAGCAGAGAGAGCTAATCGAATCTTCTGTCTTTTGGTTGTATTCAAGCCCTTAACCGAATGAATGGTACCTACCCACACTGAAGAAGGCAAACTGCTTTCCTGAGTCTAAGTCAAGTATGAATCTTTTATAGAAACATATCTCTAAACATACACAGAAATAACATGTGACATGTTTAGGCACATTATGTCCTAGTTACAGTGACATATGTAATGAGCCATTGTAATTGAATAAGGAAACAGCCCAATTAAAATCTCAAAAATTTTTCTTTAAGAAAATTTGACTTGTGATAGTGAGTTAGGTGGTCAGAGGTATGGAGGATGAGAAGCCATTAGACCCGCCGGCTGCTTTGATGGTCTGATTGAATATCTCATACAGGCTGCAACGTAGTAGTGGTAAAGGGAAGAAAAATGTAGGGTGTATTTCTAGAAAAGATGCCAACATATTGGGTGATTAACCTGGAGATAGATAAATGACTCAAAATTTTATGCCTGGGTGTAGCACTAGAAAAAGTTAAAATTTTGGTGGAGAAAACACATTAGCACATTAGAATTTATATGCAGTAGTATACTAAAGTACAGACTTAGGCAACTGGAGGTGTGGGCATAAAATATGCTTCTAAGGTTACAACTAAGTATTACACCATGGTGTGAATAAAGGGATAAGGATCTTTGACTTCTGAGACAACAAAGGATTATATAAAATCTAGTCAGTAAAAAGAGACTTTACTTTTTATGTATAGAGATAATCCTTGGCTTACGATCCAATTGAAGCCCAAGAAGTTTTCATAAGTTGGAAACACTGTAAGCAGAAAATGCATTCACAGTATTCAGCCACTGAACACTGTAGTTTCACAGCATGGTGTCCTTGGGAGTATTGATTGCTTCACCTCATGGTCATGTGGCTGGCTGGGAGCTGCTCTATAGTCTAGAGCCCAGAACCACCAGTGAGTGCTGGGCCACATGTGGCTGGCCCTGGAACAGATCCAAATGCAAACTATGGTTTCTACTGAGTGCATATGAATTTCGCATCATTGTAATGTTGAAAAATCGCAAGTAGAAAATTTATACACTTGGGAAAAAGGGAATTATAGCCAAATAATGATATTTTAATAAACTTTAGAACCTGCAGGGCTCAGAGTTCATGACAGGGCCAAGAGGAGGAATCATACGACAGCGCAGTGATAAAGGAGACCTGGGGAAACAGAAGCTAGCGAATCAGAGGGAGGGAAGCATCTACACAAATGCACTGGGAGTTGTGCTGCTGCTAGATTAGGGACCTCTGTGAGCTGGTTGGGTGGGGGGGGCAGGGAAAAGCTAAGGGGGAACAAACAGATGTGTGTCTACAGAAGTGGTTGCACTTCAAGGTAGCAGGTTACTGGCCACATCTACAGTAAAAATAACATGACTAATACAAAGTAGCTCTTCATGTCAAATGTTTGTGATTCCTAGATGTTACTACTGGCAGCAGTAGTACTTTATAGAACAGGTAATCACTCGCCTCTTTTTGCTCATATGATTGAGTTATTTGGATACGTATACAAGCATATAGCATAGTTTGATCATTTCGAGCCCCCACCCGCCCCTACTCCCTCTATTTTTTTTCCTCTCTCCTCCTACTACTTTTCTCTTCTCTCTTCTATGGGGTTTATGTTCTGGATGCCTTCTTTAAGCTAAGTTTCCAGTAATCTACTTTCTTTCTGATCCTTGATATGAAAACTGAATAGGTATCTGGCTAGAGTAGACCTTCAGTCTTATTTATGGAACATAGAAATGAATGAGTGATGTTTGAATGAATGGAAGGAGAAGGAAAAATATAAAGTTAAGTACCTTAAGCCAGAATATTCCATTGAAAAACTATACACCTGCATAATATAATCTAACAAATCATTGAGGTCACAAAAGTGCTTTCACTCAATAAACTTACTACATCTGAATCCAGGAAATTCTACATATGCACCAACAAGGCCCTTATATTAGGAAAACATAAGAAAATTCCTGCATAAAGCCTGTTTTTTTTTTTTTTTTTTGAATAGAAAGAATTTATTGAGAGAAGAAAAGCTTCTGTCTGACAGGGACAGAAGAGGGCCTGTAAAGTGCCTACCCCACCAATCCCACTTCTCAAGGGTGTTTTATTGAGTGAGGCCATAAGGTGAGGTGGGCTTTAGGTGGAACAGAACTATAACCAATCGATAAGTTTACAAGTACAGTTGCTTAGATAATATTGATCCAGTGCATAAAGACTATTTCTCTATCACAGACTAAGTGTTTCTCTTGAACAGAAGCCTGTCTTCTATACGTAGTAAATGTATCAACTATCTTTAAGAAAAAAAGAAAGAAAAGCACACCTGAATGTGGATATGGCTCCCTGAACATCACATGATTGCCATATCTTTTCTTTTTTTTTTTTTTTTTTTGTCTTTTTGAGACAGGGTCTCACTATGCAGTTCTGGCTGGCCTTGAGCTCGCTTTTGTAGCCCAGGATGGTCTCGAACTCACACCGATCCTCCTGTCTCAGCCTCCCAAGTACTGGGATTACAGGTGTGAGACACCACACCCGGCTGTCATATCTTTTCAAATGAAAGGTTGAACAGAGAACATTACTTTACATATGTTCTCCTTCCTTAAACATCTGAGTAATACAAACAGCTGCTGTCACGCACATTTGGGCTCACAAATATTCCTAGGCCTTCATTAGTGTCTCCTTAGAAGTTAGTTGGGGACAAATGACTTCCTTTGGCTAATAACATGTGAGGAGAAATAATGAAGGTTCCATCTGGACCATCTTGGTTAATATTAGGATCACACTCTACATACACTTATCTTTGCCTTGGGAGATCTGCAACATCAAACTCTGTAAGATAATGGAAACGTTGTCATCTGTGTCCCTGAACACATATAGGGGCAGAGCACCTTGCTACTTCTCAGTGGACAGTATGAAAGAGAAATAAATGCTTTGCCCTGGAGGCTCTTGTGGTTGGTTGTTGTCCTATTTTAACCACCCTATCCTAGCTGATAAAATCTTCTATATTAAAAACAAAGAACTTTCTGTAATTCTAAAATGGATAATGTGACTATATATCTATGTTATTTCCTCTATATAGATAAAGTTAAAATGAGCAAAAGGGTTTATAGATCTTTTGTTTTGCAGGTAAAGGATGGAAGCTGTTTCATAATTTGTTTTTCTAATGCATTGAAATGGACAATGTCTATATTTCAGCCTGTCTAGAGGGTATTATTGATAGTTATACTTTTACTACTTTATGTCTTTTTGAGAAAGGTGATTTGTTTTTATTTTATTTTTATTTGTAGTGGGTTCAATATTAAGGCAAGGATATGAAAAATCTATGGCATGCAAATAAAGGAAAGTTTACTTCAGTCTAATACAGAAGTAAAAGGCCTATTAAAAAAATTTTTTTTTATTTATAAAGATTGAAATTGTGGAAAAATGGCATGGAAAAGCCTGACTGGTTGATCAGTCCATACTTGGAAATATTATTCTTTATTTCCATAAAATCTTTTAAATGTTCATTTTGCATGCAAATGCACAATGCTTCTTCTGCTTTTTTTTTTTTTTTTTTTTTTTTTTTTTTCTATTCAGTCTCAAACACATCACAGAATCCCCTGTGAGCTATTGGCCCAGGAGAACAGCCCTTTAAGATTCTGCTGTCTCTATTCATTGCCTATACTGGAGCTTTGTACATGTTTATTTTGCTAGTTATATGTGTTCAGGCAGGAATTCAAATATGTAATTCTCATTCTGGATTTCCAAGGGAATTCTCCTGAGAGGAGAAAAACAACGTACATGTTTCTCTTCTTATTTGACAAAACCAAAAAACAATCCTGGATTTAGACTCTTACAAGGAAATACGTTCCATGTACTGTAAGAGCAAAGGACTGTCCTTGTTTTTCTTCCAGCTTTGAATCTGACTTTCTTTTATTAAGAGAAAATATAGACAGCAGAGCATTAACTCGAAATCCAAGAGGTCTGCACTTCCTTGCTCTGTTACCAGTCAGGAAGGAGACAGCATTTACAATGGGGGTTCGGCGTGGGGAAGGGTGGACCCTGCTCATACTGTGTGCCTGAGAATCCCTGATAAGATCTCTTCATGTTGGGGCTCAGGTAAGAGAGGCACACATGTTACCAGGGACAGGAAATGCTTAAAATATTTAAAGGAGGGAAAATAAACAGTTAAAAAAGTCAGTTTAGGGGAAAGTGGTGTAACTTGTGGAGAAATATCCTCCTTAAAGTCCGAGCTCTAATAAGGTTTCCCAGACCCATACGTGCATGTAGTCCATCAAAAAGTCTGCACCGACCAATTATGATTACTTTGTGCCTTTAATTACTTTTCAAGTGATGTGGAACTGCAGATATTGTCGACGCCTGCTCTGCTGATGTAGACTGCAGCTGCCTTACACAGGACAGGCAGAGAGATGGAGCGTCTGCAAGGGGGGAAAAGAAGAAGAAGAAGCAAGAAAAAAGATAGAAAAAGAAAGTCCAGATGATGAATAGAGAATGCTGCTTGAAAAATTAAAAAAAAAATTGATATGGTCTTTGTTCGACATTTCTTCCCCTTATCGGCTTGTATTTTCACTTTCAGGTTGATAACTCCCAGACTGAGTTGAAACACGGTGATGTTTCTGCCATTCTCTTCCGAGTTCATTGTGACTTTTTCTTTTTTATCATCAGCAGAAATAGAGGAAGACTGAATTAAACAGGAGCCGGGGAACTTGCGAGGGCGATAACAATACAAATGGATTTTCTCTAACAGAGAAAAACAGCTGTCTCCATTATTTGAATGCTTCACCTTTCTCCGTTCCATTAATTGGGTCTTTGATCACAAGCTGAGGTGGAGAGGCCCTGATAAGGAATAGGTTATTAGTAAAGTAGCCTAAAGGAATGAATTGGGTCGGGTACTTGCTGCAGAAGATGAGATAAACTCGTAATGCCTGTGTATGTGAGTGGTGGAGAGTGATATGGCCTCCGACTGCCCTGAACTGCTCGTAGAGGGAGAAAACTAATACTGTAGTGCTATGATAGCTAATGCGGGATATAAATTTAGCTCCCGGGAATGGAATAGGATAAAAATTCCATAAAGAGTTTTCTATAAATGCCTTACACTTTTATATCAAACTGTGACAGAGTAGTCACTAAAAAAAATAAAATAAAATAAATAGTTTCTTGATCTCACTATATGTTGAACACAACTGGAGGCTTTCGTATAAGAAGGAGGAAAAATGACTGTTAAATTTGTTCACCAAGACATTAATAAGAGCACCCTTTGAAGTGCGGTAAAGCTAAATTGGAGGAATTAAATTTGATTGAATCTAAGCCTGTTTATTTTTCATTTCTGCAGAGCGGGTGTTGAGTGATTTGTAATACTTCATTGGAAATCTTCAGGAACTTGCTATCATGTAATCCATTTTTTTGCTGAAGAATATGACCGCAGGGGACAAGGCCATATTGGTTTGTTGTTAATGTACTGGAAAGAGGTACTATGGAGAAAACAGTTAATATTAAATTATGAACACAAGGTTATCTTTCTGCCGCACATGCTCCACTGCCCCAGGCAGGGGTAATCTGTTAATAGCATTCAGCCAAAATGACACCATTAAGGAACTGAAGCTACACATCCTTTGCAAGCTGAATGATGTATAAAGCTGGTTTTCTATCATCCTAGATGCAATAAATTATCCATGCTGCTAAAAATTGATACAAGACATAAGTTTGATAGAACCAATACCCAGACATAAATGGAAGGCCAGGCTGGCAGGAAAGGACATGAAGACGTGAATGTTTCCACCAGGGTGTTTTCGTGGGTGTTGCTCTGTCTACCCCAGCTCTGATTTCTTCAGGCTTTGGAGGCCCTGGTGGTAGAGAGTGAGGAGTGACTCAGGCAGAGAGAAAATGAGTAACACATACAATTATGTAGATGAGCACACCAGAGAGGTTCGGATGTCATGTGTACTTTGAATGAATCTTTGCATTTCAGCTTCAGTTTCTGACTGTCCATGCTATAATATTACAATGCTAGAACATTACAAGGGGCTGGCATTGTGGAGTTTTCTGATTGATACACGACATAGTAGGAAGCCATAATCTGCTCATACTCATTGCATTTCATAGTATTTATTCCATCATCCTGCAGAATACACATCTGGGGAAACAGTTTCAGATTATTTTCCATGACAGTTTTTCTCACTTTAAATTAATTCAAATGCTTAATAGACTTGAGAAATATATAACATTTCTTTGCCTTGAGTTCTTCATTAGGTCAGAAGTGATACTGTTACAGTATAAAAATGATAACAGTGAAATAATTCATGTAGTCATGATAGTCCCTGTGTACCATAATTTTTGGACACTGGCGCTGGAGATAGAAACACAAAAGAAGATATCCTGTCTTAAAAAATAATAGACTACTAAGGTTGGATAATTTTGATGAAACATAATTATAGAGGTTTGTGAGATGCAGTAAGAACTTGGAGGGAGGAGACCCTTTTTCTGGGAAGTCAGGATTCTTTTCATGGAGGAGTGACACTTTGTTTTGTTAAAATTTATTTACTTGGTACAGGATCTTGATAGAGCATGATCCTCCTGTCTCAGCTTCCCCAACACTGGAATTACAGGTATGCACCACCATGTGCGGTTTCCAGGCCATCACAGCTTGCCCGTGGTTCTGGAGCCAGCACTGAGTGCAGTACTGGGAAAGGAACCTGGGTCCCTCGCATTTGGCAGGCAAGCGCTTAAGTCACTGACCTATCTCCCCAGCCCTTCATGCAGGAAGTAACCAGCACAAAGGGAACTTATTTTGACAACTTAGTACACAACAAATACACTCAATCAATAAACGCAGCCTTAGCTTCCATCACATCTCATCACTGTGGAATATGGTATACATAAGCAGACAATTAAAGCACCCAGTTCAGGCCACATGCCAAGAAAAACAAGCTTATGAGGGGACATAGAAACTCAGAAGTGATACGATTCATGCTGGAATAGCCTATCTAGGCAAGAGAGGGTTATTGATACCGAGAATCTCTTTGCTAGATTCTTTCCTGCTTTGTTCCCAGTCATTTACCAAGTTCACTGTACTCTGCAGCTTAGATAGGTGATTCAACATTGGCTGGGTTTGTCCTAGTCATGAAAACATAAATGTAGAGAACTGTGGTCCTGGACTTGATTCACCCCTGAAGCCTCCTTGGCCTAGCGTTGGTCCTCTCCAAACTGTTCTATAAAGAGGATCTAGAGGGATCTCTCTAAAGCAGGTACTGGGCTGTCATTCCGCTTGGAAACCTTTTACTATGATCTCTTTTAAGACAAAGAACAAACATGTTGATGTGGGTTATAAGGCTCAGCATGTGCTGCACCTACTATCTCCTGAATCTACAGAATGGAAGCTCCAATCACCATTTGCTACATATGGGATACAATTCATTTTTAGAGTGGAGTGTATTTTACACCGTTCTTCTAATTTAAGTTTTTAAAAGAGAATAAAATACATTAGAAATGATATGGATTTCATCAAAAACGATAATACTTCAGCAACGGTTGTTACGTTGCATATGATTTTTTAAAAAAATAGAATACAAATTAGAACCCAAACAAAAAATTACAAGTGATACAGATTTTTACTTAACAAAGTAATATGAATTTCACAGTATTTGTTGTAATGCATAGTGTTGTCTTTCAACCAGTTATTCATATTGCCAGATATATGCATGCAAAATTGGAAGAAGAAAGAAAAAAAGAAAGAAATATATAAGAAATTAAGAAGAGAGAAAGGAGGGCTGGAGATATAGCTCATAGGCATAAACTCCTGCCTGGCAAGAGCAAGGTTCTAAGTTTGATCCCCAGTACTGCAAAAACAAAACACAAAAACCCTATAATTCAACAGCCAGGCGTGGTGGCACACCCCTGTAATCCCAGCACTTGGGAGGCTGAGGCAGGAAGATCAGTGTGAGCTCGAGACCATCCTGGGCTACAAAAGTGAGCTCAAGGCCAGCCTGAACGGCATAGCGAGACCCTATTTCAAAAAGACAAAAATAAATAAATAAAAATAAAAATAACTTAAATTAAATTAAAAATAAATTATTAAAAAGAAGGGAGAAAGGAGAAAAAATTTTAAAAAGGAGACAAAACAAATTAAGCATTATCTGCTTTGTTCCCTAGATCAGCAGAAATGCACAGTATAGTTGTCCAAACCATCCTGTTTGTATACATAGATAAATCTCTTTTAGTTGTTCATATTATTAGATGCAAAATTGGTCAAAAATGTAAACCAGTAAAAAATTTAGCATTAACCATTCCTTTTAATAGACCAATACAATACAAAAGTATAATTATCTGAGTTATCCTGTATATGAAGATATGTATCTTTTCCCCTTTGTTCTTTTTATCCCTCCTTTCTCTCACCTCAGTTGTTCTTTCCCTCTGAACAGGTTCTTTCCCTTTCACAGTAACTGTTGTATTTTTTAAATTTTATTTACTTTTTCAGGTTGTTGCACTAAGGAGACAATACAATGTTTACACGTGGGGGTCTGATTTATTTCACTTACGAATATCTTCTCTAGTTGCATTCATTTACCTATAAAAGTCCCGAGTTTATCTTTCTTTACAGCTCAGTAATACTCCATTGTACCATATCTTTTTTTATCCATTACTCAGTTGAAGGACATGGGTTGTTTACAAGATTTAGCTATAATGAATTGCTCTGCTATAAACGTGGATGGATGCACATACATCGCTGTGATATGATGTTTTCAGTTCTTTTAGAAAGATAACTACCTTGGCTTCTTAGTTTTCAAACTCTCTTCTGGAGCTTCAAATATTGGTTGTGTATAAATGTTTGTTGTGTTTCTTTGAGACAGATTCTTGCTATGTAATTCAGTTGGCATTCAACTCACTATGTAGTCAAGGTTGACTTCAGACTCATGGAGATCCCCTGCTCTAGCCTCCTGAATGCTGGGATTGCAGATGTGTGCCACCACACCCAGCTACTATTGGTTGTTTTATCAAATATCCTTCTACCATACCCACATTCTCATTTTTCCTTTCATGGTGAATATCAATTAATGTTATCTGAATGCTATAATTATTTTCCTGACAGCTGAGTATAATGTTAGTGCCTTTGTCTTTGCCCTGTACCACCCTATGTTCTCCAGTCACTGGGCCTATAATTCCCCTGGGGAGTGCATATTCTATATGTGTAGGGCTGAGCTTGTTTTGCTAACCTCATATCCTACATAAAGAATATATTCTGCCCTGGTGGCTGCGCCAGTCCCATCCCTCTAGCATGCTGAGATGGTGATTGAGATTTGGCGTGGTGGTACTCCTCCGTAATCCCAGGGCTTGGGAAACTGAAGACAGGAGGATCACTGCAAGTCCAACCTGTGTAGTGAGACCCTCTAGACCCTGTACTGAATACATAAAAACAAAATGTCTTCTGATCATTCAAATCCTTGACATTTTTCGCTGGCTGAACTAAGGATGGTGAGGTGACAGGCTCCAGTGGAAGATGAAAAAAGAAGAAGTAAAGAGTGGGCTTTTTAAGCTTTCCTGAATTTATTGGTACAATTCAGGTACATATAATGATCACATTCATCATAGAAAATTTTACCTGTGCATGATATATCTCGAGTTTTCTTTCTCCCACTCTTTTTTATCTCCCTTTTGCCCCTCTGTCTCTCCTTATTAACAAAAGCTACATTTCCATGTTCTTCTTTTCTCATTCTGTTTTCTTTTTCCCTTCCTTCTTTTCTCCCTCCACTTCTGATTTCAGCTTTTCTTCCCATCTCCCAATATCTGCTACATGGTTTGGTTCTTATTTATGCTTTTGATTTCTCACCAGAGAAACAATGCAATAGTTCAGTGGTTCTCAACTTCCCTAATGCCATGACCCCGCAATATAGTTCCTCATGTTTTGGTGACCCCCCAAACCAAAAAATAATTTTGGTGGCTACTTCAAAACTGTAGTTTTGCTATAGTTATGATTTGAAATGTAGATGCCTGATATGCATTGTGTATTTTCATTGCTACAAATCAAACATAATTTAAACATAGTGATTAATCACAAAAACAATATTGAATTATACATTGAGAAATATTAATTACTAATTCCAATAAATAGCATTTCACCATGGCATAGCATGGGTTTAAATATGTATTTTCCGATGGCTTTAGGTGATTGGTCATTTGACCCCCACCAGGGTCACGACCCACAGGTTGAGAATGGCTGCAATAGTTAGAAATGTATATTTGAGTTATTTCACTTAAGAGTATGGCCTCAGGTCCTTTCATTTGGCTTTAAGTGTCTCAAGTTTATCCTTCATTCTGGCTGAGTAGTACTCCATTGTATAGGAAATGCCCACATCTTTACCCATTTATCAGTTGATAGACATTTGGGCTGTCATCAAAATTTAGCTATTACAGACTGTGCCACCATAAGTATGGGGGTGCATATTCTACTGTGATGTGAACATTTTAATTCTTTTAGGAAGATTAGAAGAAGAGAAATAGCTGAGTTGAATGGAGCTTCTAGTTTTATTTTTCTGAGGAATCTCTTCACTGATTTCCGTAGTGGTTGTACACTTCAACATGACAATCCACAGAGGAGAAGATTCCTTTTTACACAGCCCTGCCACTATTTGTTGTTGCTTGATTTCCTGGTAATAGCCATTCTTTCTATAGTGAGATAGAATCTTAGTGCTGCTTCAGTTTTCATGGCTTGAATGACTAGAAACACTGATTTTTTTTTTCATATATTTATTCATTACTCTACTTTTTCATCTGCGAAGCATCTTTTCATTTAAGATGTTCAGTTTTGAATTTGGTCTTTAAATTGTGGGACTAAGGATTTTTTGTTGTTGTTGTTGTTCTTTATATAGTCTAAATAGCAGTTGGGGAATAGCTGGTAAAATATTTGCCCTCACTGTGGTTTTTCTCTTTGCTCCGTTGCTTGTTTCTTTTCCTAAGTGAAATCCTTTCAGTAAGATGAGATCCCTGTTGTTGATTCTTCTTGATAGTTTTCACCTAATTGGAGTTTTGTTCATAAAATCTTTGCCCACTCCAATGTCTTAAATTGCTCTTCCTATTCTATCTTCCAGCAGATTTAATGTTTCTGTATTAATGTTTAGTGCATGTGGAAAGCTCATTCTTCTAGCATTGTGTATTAAAGAAGCCTTCTTCCAATGAAGGTGTTTGGCTCCTTTGTCTTTTCTGTTTTCTCTTCCAAATCTGGAATTTAGCTCAGGACCTTGCGCATGCCAGGAAGATAGTGTGCCACTGAGACACAGCCCCAGCCTTTCGCTTTTGTCAAAGATAAAGTGGCTTAATGTGTCTGGAGTTATTTCTGCATCTTTCAATCTGTCCTATGGATCTTCAAGTCTCTGTTTGGGCCAGTGTCATGCTGTTTTTATCACAATAGCTTCAGAATACAATTTCAAGTCAGAGAATGAGATATGCTCTGCCTTGCCTTTGTTGCCCAGAATTGCATTTGCTATTCTAGGTTTCTTCTGGTTCCAAAGCCGTTTTAGAATTATTTTCTCTAATTTTGTGAAGTCTCATGTAGACTTTTGATTGGGATTGAATTAAATCTGTATAACAATTTTGGAAGTATGGCAATGTTCACTATATTGGTTCATCCTACTGAAGAACTAGGGATATCTTTCATTTTTTTGATATCTTATTCAATCTTTGTTTTTAGAGTCTTGTAGTCTTCATTGTAGAGGAACCTTTAGTTCCTTTATTGGATTGACGCTAGTATTTAATTTTATAAGAAATTTAAGTCGGATCCAGTTCTGTTACTTCTTAAACTTATTAATGACATTAAAAGGGAAGCAATAATCTTAAATTCATTCTGGTAAACAAGTGTCACCCTGATATCAAAACCACAGAAGGTTACAACCAAAAAAGAGAACTACAAACCAATTTCTCAAATAAACACAGATACAAAAATACTCAATAAAATATTGGCAAACAGAATGCAGCAAACTGTCCAAAAGGTTGTACAACATGACAGAGTAGGATTCATCTCAGGGATGCAAAGGTGGTTTAACCTACACAAATCAATTTTGTAAAAGGTGTTGTCGCCCCAATTTCTGTTCCAGCGATTTTGTTGTTCTGATACAGAAATGCTGTTAGTTTTTGACTGTTCACTTTATATCCAGCTATCTTATCGAATTAGGTAATTAAATCAAGAAATTTTGGAGTCTGGGGTATTTGGGGTCTTCTATGCAAAGTGTCTTGTCATTCACAAACAATAATAATTTGACTTTCTTCTTTCTTATCTTTATTTCTTTTATTTCTTTCTCTTGTCTAATTACTCTGGGCAATGTTTCCAGTACTATGTTGGATAACGGTGGTGACAGTGGACATCCTTGTCTTGTTCTTGAGTTTAGATGAAAGCTTTCAGGTTTTGGCCATTTAGTATGATGCTAGATTTTGGGTTGTTACAGATAATTTCAATCAGATTGAGCCAAAGACAATCTATTCCAATTTTCTGCAGGGCATTTATTATGAATTGGTGTGAAACATTGTAAATGCTTTTTTCTCCACCTATTGAGATGATCATATGGTTTTTATCCTTGGCTCTGTTAATATTGTGTATTACATGTATCGATGTGTGTGTGTTAAACCATCTCAGCATCCCTGGGGTGAATCCTACTTAGTCATGTTGTATAACCTTTTTGACAGTTTGTTGCATTCTGTTTGTCAATATTTTGTTGAGTATTTGTGTGTCTATGTTTACTTGAGAAATTGGTTTGTAACTCTTTTTTTTGATTTTATCCTTCTGTGGATTTGATATCAGGGCAATGCTTGTTTCCAGGAACAAATTTAAGATTACTACTTCCCTTTCAATTTTATTAATAAGTTTGAGATGTAACAGAATTATATCTGACTTAAACTTCTTATAATACTAAGCAGTGAATCTATGATGGATTGAGCTTTTAATTTTTGGTAGGTTTTTAATTACATGTTCAATTTCATGGACTGATATTGATGCATTTAGAATTTTTACATCTTTTGATTCAGCTTTGATAATTCATATGTACCTAAGAATCTGTCCTTTTTGCCATGCTTTTTTATTTTGTTAGAATAAAAATTCTCAGGCTAAGGCAATAACTCGGTAGCCTAAGCACCTGCTTGGCAAATGCAAGGGTCAATCCCCAGTAAAGCTGTGCCAGCCCGAAACCAAGCGTGGTGGCACACACCTGTAATCCTAGTGCTGGGGAGGCTGAGACAGGAGGATCACCATGAGTCTGAACCATGTAGTGAGATACTGTGTCAAATAAAAAATGTTATTAATAAATTTCAAGAAAAGAAAAAAGAATAGAGGCTGTCAAAGTAAGTATTGACAACATTCTGGGGTTCTGCAGGATCTGTGATGATTTCACCCTTTTCACTCTTTATTGCATGGATCTGAGAATTTTCTTCCTCTTGTTGGGTTAATATTGACCTTTAGGAAATATTACTTAATTCTTCAAAGAACCAAATCTTCAACTCATTAATTCTTTATATTGTTTTCTTAGTCTCTGTTGCATTAATTTCTGCTTTGATCTTTATAATTTCTTTCCTCATATGTACTTTGGGCTTGACATGCTCTTCTTTTGCTAGATGCTTGAGGATCAACATTAGGTTGTTTATTTGAGCTCACTATTTTCCTGACACAACTATTTACTTGATATCTCTTTTGCAGTGTAGCTTTCATTTTGTCCCATAAATTCTGATATATCATATTGGCATTATCCTTTAATGACAGAGATTGCCTAATTTCTTTTTAATTTTATCTATGATACATTTGTTGTTCAGGAGGGTGTTCTATAATGTCCTTGAATTTATGTAGTTCTTATGATTTCCTTTGTCATTGATCTCCAATTCCTTTGCACTATGTTATGATAATATGAATCAGATAGTTTCACTTCTTTTGCCCTTATGTAAACGTTTGCTATGAACTACTATGTGGTCTATTATGGAGAATGTTCTATATACACCTGGGTGGAATGTACATTCTGGTTTTTTTTTTTTTTTTGCCCCATTAATCTATTTGTAACAAAGTGGTAATAGGTGCCACGTTAAAAAGTGTGTTAGTGCTTATTTCATTTTTATGTCCAGTAATACTTTTTATATAGCTCCTGTGTTGGTATTTGAGGCATATGTATTTATGATTGCTATCTCTTAATCTTGGACTGTTTCCTTTACAAGGATATAGCAACTTTATATTTCTTGCTCAATCTTGTTTTAAAACCCACTATGCCTGCAAGTAGAATAGCTATCCCTGCTTTTGTCTGAGTTCCTTTCACAGGACTGTTTTCCATCTTTTGACTTTTAGACTAGGAATTTTTAAAAAATTAAACATGTTTCTTGTGTGCAGCATATTGTAGGATCTTGCTTCTTGATCTGTTTAGCCAATTTGTCTTTTTTTTTCTTTTGTGAATCAAGACCATAAACTTTGATGGTTATAACTTTATGTACTGACATCCCTGCAATGTTATTTTTCTATTGGTAGCTTCTCTATATTGCTTGCCTTGCCTGGTAGATTTATTCTGTCATTGCGTATAAAGCTGTAATTCTTTTTTTAAATCTCTTTCTAAAATATCCTTCAGAACATTTTTAAGTGATAGTTTAGTGTTCACGAATTTCCTCAGGTACTATTTTTTTTGTCATGAAAATACCTTATTTCCTCCACAAGTTTGAAAGATAGTTTTGCTGGCAACTGAATCTGGGTTGGAGGTTGTTTTGCTTGGGGCTTGAAATAATTCACTCCAAGTTGACCCTGGCTTGAATTTTCGTGTTGAGAAATCTGCTGTGATTCCAACGTGTGTGCTTTCCTTTCTATGTGCTTTGTTTCTTTTCTCTAATAGCATTTAGCATTCTGTTCTGGTGTTGAAGTGCTGAATCTTGACTATTGCATGCCAGGATACACATCTTTTGATCATGGATAAGTGTACTTCTATATGCCTCACTTAACTGTGTGTCAAATTCTTTTTCCATGATTGAAAAGTTTACTGCTATAATTTCTGTGAACAGATTTTCTATGTCATTTGCATTATCTATTTTTTCTTTGACTAATCAAGTATTGTTTTTCTTCTTTATATCATCTACAGGCTGCTGGATGATTTCTTGTGGACCCTTGCTATTTGCAAAGAATATTTCTTTTCATGATTGCTCACTACAACCCTTTGTTCTGTATCTGGTTCATTCTGCTGCACATACTTCTAATGGGAATTTTTGTTTTGTTTTGTTTTTGAGACATAGTCTTGCTGTGCAGTTCAAGTGCTGGGATTATAGGCGTGCACCACTACACCTGGCTCTAATAGGTTTTTTAACCTCTTGGATATTTGCTTGAATCTGTTTCATGTGTTCCATTTCTTTCCCGTGTTGGCTTTTGATAATTTTGATAATTTTCATAATTTCTTCTTTTTTTCTAATTTCTTCTTTTTTTAATTGCATATCTTATTTAGTCACTGAACATCTCTTTCATCATGGTCATCATCCCTGTAGTTTCTTGAGAAAATATTTCTGAGTTTATTTATTTTTTTCTAGAGCCTTGTTCATCTTCTTTGTTACTTCCTCTACTATGAATTCAGAGATTCCAGGTTGGTGGCTTGCAAATTTTTCCACTCCGTTGTCTCCTGTGTTTGACTTTGGTGAGCTAGAAATCCAATATTCTATTTTATTTAAGTATCTTCTCATTTTCTATTTTTCAGTTTTTGAATGTAATTCCTGGGTTGAATCTTATAAATTGTGTATGGGGAATAGCTATGTTGTTCATATTTAGAACCCTTAGGAAATAACTAGCAAGAAGTATCTTCCAGGTGTGCTTGGCGTTTTAGTCTTGATTCTATCCCAAGATCTTACCCTTATAATTTATTGAGGAGGAGAAGTTAATACCTTCTTGCTCCAGTCCATGGTTCTTTGGTACTGGCTTATAGTATTTATTTTACGGCCCTTAGGCAACCTCTATCTAAAATACAAGTGATTGGAACAATTGCATAAGTTTGGCTAAATCAGAACCATCAGCAATAACAATAGCATGCAACATGGTGTAGAAAATGTCAAGGTGTGATGATTATTAATCTTCCACCTTTAACTGTATCAGCTAGATTTGTGGTTATACATAAAAATATAAAGTGAACTATAAAATTATTTGCAGCAAATAAGCAGTCAATATGGCGATTTGTCCCTCAGGGAATAATATTCAAAAGAGAACAGAACAACAACAACATCAATGACAAAAAATAGTAGGAACTGTGTTCATACTCCACTCAGTTACTCTTCTCTCGTTACTGGGACAAATACCCGACACTCAGAATCAAGGAAGGAAAGGTTTATTTAGCTCACAGTTTGTGGAGGTTTCAGTCCATACTCAGCTGGCTCCAAGGCAGAACGGCTTAGGACAGAGAGCAACCTTTCATGGTGGCGGCAAAGAGCAGAGAGCAAAATGAGGGAGCAGCAGCAGCAACGGCTATGGAGGGGAGGTCTGTCTATAGGTTACACTGAGGCTATCCACCCCAGGCTGGGTGTAGCAGTCACACCCACAATCCCAGAAGTATTCAGATCCATAATCCCAGCCTTGGATCATGATTTAGTCATACAGTGTGGAACTGTGCCTCAATTACTAAATGAGGCTTTGGGGGTACAAATACACACAAATCATAAAACTTATATAATAACAGGAACAAACAAGCAAAACTCAAAAAAGAAAAAGAATAAAAGAACGAAAATGAAGTGCACGTCGGGGCAGGTCTCTGTCGGCATTGGTTGACAGCATGGGCAGGCAGAGTCCAGATCTGACTTGATCTATTGCTTGAAGCCAATTGTAGCTTCATGCACGCTATTGGATCATTCCAGAAGCCTGCACCTTCAATTTCATTGGTGTTCAGGCCGGTTTCTGGCTAGGAGTCTGGAGCCAGATCTGTTCAGCGTACAACACTCTGCACGTCTCTGTCTGGCTCAAGCGTGGTTCCCTGATCTGCTGGTTTCAGTGGCACAAGCTGAGCCTTGTAGCTGGCAGCCACCAGGTGGCGCTTGCATCTGTTTTGAATTCCAGTGCAGTTGGCCCATGTTCCAGATGGTTACAAGTCAATGGTCCTCTCCTGAGGACTTTTGAACCAGAGTAATCCATCAGCCACTGTAGTGCACTCTGTCCTTTGCTCTGTTCCCCTGGTGTAATTTTCCTTGCATCTTTTGGGATCGCCAGTAGTCACTGGGCACCTGCAGGTTCGCTCCGCCCCTTCTATACAGTGTGTCTGGTCTCAGGGAGAAGGCGCGGTCTGCTCCCCCCGTTCTTCATTGAAGTTTCACTTTTTGCTCTTCACGTGAGTTTCAGTTCTCACTTGAGATCCTTCCTTGCTCCCA
The DNA here is from genome assembly GCA_004027025.1 of Myocastor coypus. Taxonomy (NCBI): domain Eukaryota; kingdom Metazoa; phylum Chordata; class Mammalia; order Rodentia; family Myocastoridae; genus Myocastor; species Myocastor coypus. The sequence goes on from PVJA010000942.1 coordinate 109,291, forward strand.
TGGATCCACTTCCCTCTTGGTTTTCTTCATGTTCCTATATTCCAGGGTCTGAATACCAAATATTGGAGAGGCTCCTACCCAGCTGCTTACCACTCTACCATCTTCATAGAAGTCTTTGTAGGGTAGTTTGTGAATTGGGGTGTGTTGACTGAAAACAAGAGCTTACCAGAAAAGGGAGAAGGGCCAGCCAAATAGCTCAGCGGATTAAACTGCCTGCAAGTGGGTGCAGGGGCTGCGGGTTTGATCCCTGGTCCTGCCATGCGTACCCCACTCCCAGGGCATGCTGAGACAGCAATTGAGACTGGGTGTGGTGGTGCGCACCTTTAATCCCAGCTCTTGGGAGGCTGTAAACAGGAGGATCACTATGAGTCCGATCTAGTAGTGAGACCCTGAACACCATCTAGACACTTCTCTAAAAAATAAAGAAAGAAAAAAAAAAAAGGAGAAAAGGGGATTGAGTAGTAAACTTTAGGTGGTTGGACTGCTTTTTTATGCTAAGTCATTTGAAATTGGACTTGTTAACCTTCATATTTCACTTTGTATTGTATAAATATTCTGATGTAAATAGATCTGAAGTAGTCTCAACAAAGGGAAATTATTTTTAATGCACTATACCAGGACTATATAGTGAAGAACATAGTGAAGAAATAGCAGTGTAATTTCCTTTAGTGATAGATTAAATGGCTTTTGCTTATTATTTATCTATTTCCAAAATCCAGTGGGCAAAGGATGACGGATGATATGGACTTGCAGTGTCCACAGACAGAGAGAAAAGCCTAAAATAAAGCAAGTGAGCAGGTGATTAAAAAATAAGTGTACTAAATGTTACATCAGTGTGCTATGTAGGGAAGATACCAGGAACAATGTGACAAAGAGAACTTCTTAGAGGAGATGGCATCCGAGCTGCATTTCAAAGGCCCAGTGGTAATGGGTAAAGAATGACATAAAGTAAAAGATGTGATAAGCAGAAGACATGGTAAAGAAACAAAGTAAAGATGAAGATTTTTAAAGAGTATGTGGGCCCACTGCTTGGATATGGTCAGGGTTTTCCAGATGAGCTCTGTTCTTAATCTTTTTGTCTTATAAGAACAGTTAGACTTGCCAGATCACTCAGTGGTCCTGGTTTACAAAACAACTCATGAGGCCTATGAGGTCCTTTACATTGTATTCCTTTGCTGGTCTTTACAGCAAACAACATTCTTTCTATTTCTGTTTATTTCTTTTTAATAGTTTCCATTAATTATTATTATTATTATTATTATTATTATTATTATTATTATTATTTTATGTATTTGGTGCAGAATCTCACTATGCAGCTGGGACTCATAGCGATCCTCCTGCTTTCAGCCTCCCAGTGCTGGGATAACAGGTGTGCGCCACCATATCTGGTCTCAGGGGCCGGCTCAGTGCATCCAGGGGCTAGGCCACCACGGCATGTGGTCCCTGTGATTGCCTAGGCAGGTGCTAATCCGCTGAGCTATCTCGCTGACCCACAGTCTCTATTTCTTGAGTACAGTCATGTCTTTTCATTAAATTCAAGTAGGCTTTCTATCACCTTATTGAGCATGTTAGAGCAGCTGCTTGTGTTATAGCTTTGGTAGCATCTGCATCACCTCAAGCTTGGCATTTTCTCTTAAGAATCTGTCACATTTGATTTTTCTTATTTTAGTGTTAATGGTGATAAATAGAAAACTGTGATTCCTAAATCGTGTTGACTGCCGGGCGTGGTGGCACATGCCTGTAATCCCAGCACTTGGGAGGCTGAGGCAGGAGGATTGGTGCGAGTTCGAGATGAGCCTGGGCTACAAAAGTGAGCTCAAGGACAGCCTGAAATGCATAGCAAGACCCTGTCTCAAAAAGACAAAAAAACTATTGTGTTGACTGAAGGACTTGGTATAATTCTTTGGAGAATGTTGAATTTTCTTTTTAGAAAGAAAATTCTCAGCCTTGCCGTAGAGAGACAGAAAATCCTTTTTTAGGGGCTGCAGGGCATTGGCAAACCATGGTGTTCATGTCAGTAGCTGTAGTATGAACAGAGAAACTTGGTACTGAGTAGACTCTCAATCTTCCAAAGGGACAATAACACCAAAGGTTCTCACCTTAGAGAGAGGCTGCTGTTGGAATAACAGCAGCTCCTAGAAAGAACAGACTTTATGATAAGTAACCATAAATAATATTTTAAGAACTGTTATTGGAATGGTAGGAACTTTTTAGGGAACCATAAGTCTCTATGGGTCTATCTGGTGACAAAGACAAATGAAATGTGATTTATAACTGTTATTATTACTTACTACCATATATAAGCTGATCATTCCTCCTAATAATTGAGTTACATAGAAATTATGTAATTGTTTTAGTGAGATATTAATTCCATTTTTTCCTTTTAAATAATTAATAATATCACTGCTGTGATTCTTACTTCAAATGGTGTTAATAAATTCTTACCTCATGAATGATAAAGGAGACATTTATTGACCAAGTCATATTTGCCTCTTTGGATATACCTTATTGATCTATGCTACATCTTCCCTAGAAATTAAATAATTGGTTAATTATGGAAACTATTTCAATCTTGTGAAGTTGAAAAATTAGAAGTGATTCCTAGGAATTATTTGTCTAAACTATGACTTAAAGTAAACCTCTTCAAGGCTACACCCAATATATTCATTTGTCACTGAAGGATGTAAACTAAAGACCTCTGCCCCTATACAACTTCTCATGTCCCTCTGAGTAGGGACAGCCTTGCTTTTTCTGTCCTCAGGACCTCCTAGGTAGAATTTACATCATATAATGATGACACTCTGATAAAAATTCCATTTTAGGATTTTGTTCCTATTAATCTAGTTTGTCAAATTGGTTTTTCTTTCATGCTTATAATGGTGCTTGGTGAATAACTAACAGGGAAAAGAAAGATAATTTGATAGGAGAAAATGGAGGCAGAAAGAAAAGAATTTCAAGACATAATTCTAAAATGTGCTTATAGATAGTCTAAAGAACATCTGGTAGCCTAAAGAAAATAATTAAACTTTTAAAACTCTCAAATAAAAAGTAGAAAGATAAAGATGACTTTTCAAATGCTATTGGCAAAGGGATCAATGTGACCAGTGGAGGAAACTGTAGAGATCATTTTTACATAAATAATACAGATACTTGGGGTATTTCAATAAAGGGATATTGATTAAAGGCTACAGGTTGGGATTATTATTATTATTATTATTTTTGGTGGTAGCAGGGATTGAACTCAGGACCTTGTGCTTACCAGGCAAGCACTTACTCCACTGAGCTATCTCCCCATCCCCAAGGTTCGGATCTGACTATAACCAGATGACATCTCAACTAAAAGAATGTAAGAATCCATGAGTGGCAGAAATTTATTTTCTTTCTTTCTCCAAGATAAATAGTGGTAAATTTTATTTCTCATACTACTGAAGTTATTGTGCCACAAAATGTTGGGGCAAATTTATCAGATAAGGGAATAGAGATCTAAATCTGTATTTTCTCTTTTTATGTAGGATTTAATTGGTTCTGAGGGCACATAAACCTTTAGCTATTGAAAAAGGTATACATAATTCTTAACTCATTTTTTTTTTTTTAGATTTGAGGAAAGGAATGAGAAAGGGAGTGGGGAGAGATGAACAAGGGCTTCTTTTCTTGGAAACTTAATCAAGCATGAGGAAATTGCATGTAACTTCTTAGATCCTATAAGTATAATCTGAATACAGAGATAAAGGTGAGATTCTAAAATTCCAAAACAGATTCAATTGTATGTTTTGCCACTGAGTATCTGTTCTCCACAGCTATTATGAATGGGGAGATCAGTTATGTGCTTTATTTTGCAGGCGTTTCTGATACATAAGGAGAAGCAAAGACATGTGAAATTGGAAAAATACAAAAGGCTATTGTTATGGTTTATGTCTAGTTGTCTCCCCAAAGCCTCATGAGTCATGGGGCAGGGACTACTAGAGTTTGAGACTTGATCCATGATGCACTGGGATTATGTTTTAGTACTGTTGAGATTATGGTCTGAGTACTGCTGAGAATTATAGGTGTGGCCTGAGGCAGATAGGCTAAGGCAGAGAACCTGATGTAACTTAAAGAGAGACAGAGAGACAGGCTCACACTGTTGCTGTCTGCTGCCCTGTTTGGTTGACTGCCTCTGCCACCATTTTGTTGCTGTTCCACCGCTATGAACTGGATGCTCTCTGCCCTGTTCCACTCAGCCTTGGGCCAGCCGAATATGGACTGAAACCTCCACAAACTGTAAGCTAAATAAATCTTTCCTTCCTTCATTTTGAGTGTCAGGTATTTGTCCCAGCAAGGAGTAAAATGTAACTAAGACAGCCATCTAAGTCAGCAATTAAGGCATCGAGTGTCTAATGAATTTATCAAGAGGGAAAATGTTTGTGATTTCTGTGGTCTTTATAAAGCTGTAATTCTCAAGAAGCTTGTCCCTAGTAGGTGTACACGGAGGTGTAGCTGCATGTGGCTGCAGTCCGTGCTGCCTGGTCTGTGGTGAGGGGCCAGAACTGCCATGGATGCTGCTTACCAGTGGGCTGTGTCCCTCCAATCCACTGCTGGGTTCACCTCTCCTCTTCATTTGTGTATTTGATCCACGTTCACTCTCGGCCTTTTCCTCCTGCTCCTCATCTCTCTTCACTCAGCTCAACTAAATCATCACATTGCTTGAGTTTTACTTTCTTCTGACTTAATGAGGTACACTGCACTGCTCTGGTGCCACAAACAACACGATTAACATACTGTAGCAGATGCGGCAGGGAGAATACCATTTCCAAGGCTGTTGGAAGACATTGGAAGCTTCCCAAAGAATTATTTAATAAATTCTACTGCTCATGAAGCTAAGAATGAGATTATTACTGATGTATTCATTCAACACAAAAAAGTAACAGGGGAAAAAAAAAGATAATTTGAAAAGAGAAATGGAAGCAGAAAGAAAAGAATTTCAAGACATAATTCTAAAATGTGCTTATAGATAGTCTAAGGAACATCTGGTAGCCTAAACTAAAGAATTAAACTTTATAAAACTCTCAAATAAAAAATGTAGAAAGATAAAGATGATTTCTGAAATGCTATTGGCAAAGGGATCAATGTGACCAGTGGAGGAAACTGTAGCGATCATTTTTATATGAATAATACAGATACTTGGGAGTATTTCTAAAGTTATCAGAAGAAGAGCTGACTTAATACACAGTGATGATAAAGAGAATATTTATCTTTTTAAAATAAATTCTGCTTTTGATTAATTTGGCTCAGGGTCCTCGCCAAGTGATACAAGGTGGTATATTTGTATGTTGGTCTTTGGTTGTATATTTATATAAAATTTCGTTCCTCTGTGCTTTAGCTTTCCAAGGACTTCTTCACCTTTATGCAGACGGGGAGCAATGAAACACCCAGTTATTTATTTTTTTCTAAGTTTTGAGACACAGTCTTGTATGTAGTCCAGGCTGACCTTGAACCTGTCAGTCTCCTGCCTCAGCTTCTCAAAAGCTAGCTTTAAAGGAGTGTGTTATAGGAGGGCCTTGCTTTTGTTTTGTATTTGAATGAATGTTTGAATGAGATGTTGAGTTTTTTTTATAACTTTAGGGCAGGATCTACAGGGTGTACAAGGTAGTGATTCTCCTGTTATGAGCCTCCCAAACACTGGGGTTACAGGTGGACGTCACCACATGTAGTCTTAATCAAAGTCTCAGTGTGGCCTGGGGGCAGGCCAGCATGGCAGGCCCAGCAATTGAACCCTGGATCCTGTGCTCTGCTGAAGCAGGTGCTTTAGTCCACTGAGCTATTCGGCCGACCTGAGAATTATTATTATTATTTTTTAAACTTTTTAAATTTTTTTTTGTCTTTTTGAGACAAGGTCTCACTATGCAGTTGAGGCTGGTCTTGAGCTCACTTTTGTAGCCCAGGATAGTCTCAAACTTACCAATCCTCCTGCCTCAGCCTCCCGAGTGCTGGGATTACAGATGTGCGCCACCACGCCCGGCTCCGAGAATCATTGATAAAATTAAATTTTGGAGTTAATTTGTGATTTTAGTAAGTAGAAAATCAATTATGCCATGTCTTTTATGGTGATAGTTTTGAAATTTAACATTCAAAGTTAATTATTGTAATGATTGTGGAAACAACCTTCATAATGTTTACCACTGTGCCAGCAAATTCCACTATCATAAGATGTTTAACTATTCTTTTGATGGTTTTATGTATGTCGTCATTCTTTATTTTGTGCTACTCTTAGTTGCATCAGTTTCAAATGTCCACTGATGGCTGCTTCTCATGCTACGTGAGTAATATGATGAGTAATGTAATAGATCCCACCTGCGGCTGAGGAGAAAGTTTGGGGGTACAAGTGCCTGTCTAGCAAGAGCAAGGACCCAGGTCAGTACTGCATGATTCTCTGACCCCAGAAAACCCAGATGCATGGTTCTGGGTCCAAAACTGGGTGTGGCAGCTCAACCTTATAATCCCAGCACTTGGGAGGCCTAGATAAGAGGATCTCTATAGTCTGAATTGCATAGTGAGACCCTGTATCAAATCCACACATCAATCAATCAATCAGTCAATCAATAATTTGAATAAATGCCTATGTGATCAGGTTGGCGGTCACCTATAATGTGTTATTCTAGTTGAGAACCTGGTCATTTTTTTTTTTTTTTTAGCATGAGAAATAACATGAAACCACAAATAAATATGTCTGGACCAAACTTGCTTTTAGCATCTAAAAAAACACTATTATTTTGAGTCAGAGGTGATGACACATGTCTGTAATTCCAGCACGCCAAAGGCAGGTGCAGGAGGATCTCAAAGTTTGGAGCCAGTTTGGTCTATGGAACGTGTTCTAATTTGGCTCAGGCTCCCGAGCGAGACTAAGAAACATAAATGTTTTCTTTGGTCAACCCCTGCATCTCTTGCCTGAAAAAAATTAAGATTTTTAAAGAAATGCATTTCATAAAACTATAGTACTCTGAAATTTGCCTCATCTGATCCAAGCCCCTCCCCCCACATTCGATATGTAGGCCTGGCTCAAAACACCATGTGCGCTTTAACTTTTCTGTACCAGGAATCAAACAGGTCCTTGCACTTGCGAGGCAGGTGCTCTGCCACTGAGCTAAATCCCCACTTCAAAGGACAATGTCCTATTATTAAAAACTCAAGAAGATTTAGAAAATTTTCTGGAAATCATGGTAAACTATGTAGATATCAGATAAGCCCACTGAGAACAGCTTTAGGTGGCAGAAAGGACAATGACTATTAAAGTAGAAACAGTCTCGAGGCTGGCTAAATAGCTCATCAGATTAAAGTGCCTGCAAACAGGTGCACAGGCCGGGGTTCAATCCTTGGGCCTGCCATGCCAGCCCTGTCCCTAGGGTGTGCTGAGACAGCAATTGAGACTGGGCATCGTGGCGCTGGCCTGTAATCCCAGCTCTTGGGAGGCTGTAAACGGGCGGATCACTATGAGCCCAATCTAGCAGTGAGACCCTGAGCACCCTGTAGAGCATTCCCTAAAATACAGAGAGAGAGAGAGAGAGAGAGAGAGAGAGAGAGAGAGAGAGAGAGAGAGAGAGACAGACAGACAGACAGACAGACAGACAAAGAGAAGGAAGGAGGAAAGAAAGAAAGAAAGAAAGAAAGAAAGAAAGAAAGAAAGAAAGAAAGAAAGAAAGAAAGAAAGAAAGAAAGAAAGAAAGACCTACTTGAAACAATAAAAGCACAATTTATGAGGGCTGGTGGTCAGAACTTCTGGCCTGCTTGGAGGGGTCCATGGTGGGAAGAAACCCACTCAGCCTGTGTAGGTAATCCGTAGAGTAGACCAGGCTCCTTTGAACCTTTGCAGGTTTATACTCACAGCCCGTGTTTACTACAAGATACACTAGCAACATAACTGATGGACGTGCACCTCCTTTGTTCTAAACAACCTCCTGGTAGAGCAGGGAGAATTTCTGCTGGCCTGGAACTCTTGTCTCTTACCTTACACACATTCCATACAAATTGCTGTGAGGAGAACTACTGTCTTCATACACACAAAGAAAAATGATACAAATGAAATGAAGCACACGATCTATACAGAAATACTACAGTGAAAAATAAAGGGACAGGGAGAGAAAATAACAGACGAAGATCATTCACCAGAAAAGTATTACTAAGTAGTGTCTAAAAATTGAGACCAAACTTATTGCTTTGAGTAAAACAAATAAATAAATAAAACAAAACAAAACCCCAAATATAAACCTTTTTTCAAGTGTGAGTTCAGAGTAGCAGTTCGGGAAACATAATGACAAGCAGAGGAGATAAACAGAAGCAGTTATCGTCCAGGAATGAGGCAGAGGAATAAAACCTGCCATTCTAGTTGTAAAGAGTACTTGTAAGCAGCACCAGGGAGGCCAGGCACTGCCAAAAATGTCCTACACAAGGGAGTGGGTTCCAGGGTGCCCAGAACTGAGGGAACTGTCCAAGATTAAAAGTGGAAGGAGAGGCACTGGGTACAAAGGTAATCCAGTACACATGTCACAAGTGACTTTGACTGAGCAAATAAAAATAAGAGAAGAAGCAGTTAATGCCTTAATTTATCTTGTCTCCTTTTGCCATTTGTTTCTCCTTTTTGTCTTCTTAATTTGTTACACATTTCTTTCTTCTTCCAATTTTCATGCTTATATCTGGTATGTGAATAACTGGTTGGAAGACAACACTATGTATTACAATAAATACTGTGAAATTCACACTATTTTGTTAAGGGAAAATCTGTAATTTTTTCTGTTTTAATTCTGATTTGTACTCTCTTTAAAATATAAAAAAGAGATGCTCTAAGCTACATGCATTTTCTACACTTGCATAAAAATCTGCACAAGTTTAGCAGCTTAAATTCCACATTCATCTATTGCTTCATTGTTTCAGCAGATTGGAAATCTAGCACTTGTACCAGGTTCTGTGACTTGGGTTTCAAAAGATTGAAATGAAATCATGACTAACTGTTATCTGAAATATCTGCTGAGAATCTTTATAATCTCTCCATTCTGGGAGGATGACACATTTGAACCTAGCCTGGTAACTTGGTGAGACCCTGTCTCAAAATTTAAAAAAAAAAATTAAAAAATGGCTGGAGGTGTAGTTCAGTGCTAAAGTCTTGGATCCAACTTCCAGAACCAAGAAAAAAAATATTTTTCTGAGTCCATACTGAGATTTTTGCAAATTTCTGCATTTGCCATTGTAGGTCTGAGGCTGTTGCTTCTGTCTGTCAGCTGTGGGCCACGCTCTCAGAGGCTACCCTTATTCCTCCTCCTGGAGGCTGTCCCTATCTTCAAAGGCAATGACATCCCATAAAATTCTTCTTGCACTCCTAATCTGGCTGATTCCCGTGATCAATCTGTGAAGACTCTGCTTTTAAGAGTGCTTGTGTGACTGGATTTGGCGCACACAGATAAAACACTCATGCCATATCATCACAGCAAAGATAGCTTAGAATCAGGGGCTCTGGGGGTGAGAGTGAAATATTTGGGATTATTTTTGGAATCCTGCCCACGCAAAGATAAAACCACAGAAACATCCTTCAAGGCAAAGGAAGGAGTGAATCTATAGTGCAATAGCTTGAAACAACACATTTCTCTCCATGATAAAAATGGATCCATCCAAGCAAAAAAGAAAGAACATTCTGACAGGATCAAACCTCTTCAAAGTGACATAAATGAGAAATGTGAAGAATAGGATCCACAAAAAATACTATAAGACAAAAGGAACAAAGCCAGTAAGAATAGATGAGGAACACTCACCAGGAAAATATTACTAAGGAGTGTCTAAAATTGAGAACATATTGCTTTGACTTAAAGAAACAAATACAAATCATTTTTCAAGTATGAGATCAGAGTAATAGTTTGGGAACATAAGGAAGATATAATGACAACCAGAAAAGACAGACAGAAGCAGCTATCCTTAAAAACTAGCAGCTTAGTATTGCCTGTAATGTTCTGAAAGAAAGAAAATACAAATAAATAAACACCTATTTTATTTGTTTATACATACAAAACATGAATACTATCCACAATAACATTGTTATTAAACATAAAAGTCATACATTAATATTTCAAAATATGCCTGAGAATAGGTAATCTGTTTTCAATCAAATTCCCTTGAATAAATGATTGGACAGGCAACTTCATCTAGTCAAGTAATAAGTAGAATTTCCCAGGCAGGTCTTGTATTCACATGTTAACTGCTACAACGACTAGTGTACCTCAAATATCAATAGCTAAACATTAAATGTGTTTTTATTGCTCTCTCACTGTTCACATCGTGATAGGGATGTCAAATCATCCCGTAGAACAGCACCAAGGGAAAAGCAAGGACAGTGGGAGGTAGGTCGTAGGACAGAAAGTCCAGGCCAAGAAGTGGCATGCATCTCAGTGATGAGAAGCTAAACTGGGGGTTCCCACGTAATCCAAGGAGATGCCAAAAGACATGATGTTCCTGTTTGGATGGGAAAAACAAATGGAATTGGTGACTATTTAGTATTAACATTAGGTTCCCAAGCCTTCCCTTATCACAATATGTATGTTATATTTTCTACACAAATGGCTTATGGAGGGCATGGCTCAAACCTACCCAACGCCTGCACTGAGTTCAAAGATAGCAGAGTGCCTAGTTTTCTCATTATGTTCAGTTATCCTTTCTTGTGGTCTAGTTATTAAGTAAATTAAGTACATTTAAAAAATTTAGCAAAAAATAAAAGCATCTAAATGATAAAAGTATTTTTAAAAAATTCCCTGTCTACCCACATAGTGCGTATATAGTGATGGAATAGTCTTACCATGGTCAATGTTAATACATATTTTCTGGAAGAAAACCTTGGCCTGAGTATGAAATCTTGATCTAAGTGTGCCTTAAAGTTAGTTCAGTAATTCCCAGTTCCCCGTGAGCATAGTTAGGATGGAAAACCTTAGCAGCAGACAAGTCCTTCACTCTTTTTAAATTAATTTTAATAAGAAAGAAATAATGTAAGTTAAGAGCGTAACCCTAATGGGATGCTATGCCAATGATGCTCTAAAGTTACAGAAATGCAATTGCTGAGGTGTCAATCAGGTACCTTCCCCCGACTTGGAGAAACACTATGAGTAATGAACTTCAACATCTGAACACGGCCATTAAGTTTCAGATTTTGTTTCCTAGTATTTCCAAAATTCATTTCCATCTACAGTAGAAAGAATCTTATCTCTTTCTACCTGATCACCAGTATCTCTAGCTGTGCTGCATGGTTTCCGTTTACTGTCAGTCAACACTTAGTAGTAGATGTCCCTCGATCCAATTTCCAATCTTTTCTTTTTTTTTCTCTCCAGTTTTTTATTACTTTCCATGCGTTTTGTGCATAGAGAAGCACAATGCTGTTGTGTTACTATAAACATACATATTTTATGTGTAAAATATAAAGATAAACCAAGTTCAAATTCTTTATTTACAAATATTTTTACACACTTGAGGTGATATAAAAGAGGTCCTGAGTACAAAGTAGTTGCAATGAACAAATTAATACAGGTAACATCAATATTTTATTTTTAAATAGCATTTTAAAACTTTCTTTGGGATTTGTTTTTGCCTAAGACGTATAGAGCTATTTTCTGAAGAGGAGTCATCTTAATTTCATCGTGATATAGAAAGGTATTTAGTTGTGTCAAAGTGCCAAATGATTTTTTCCAAGTTTATTAAATCATATAAAAGCAAAATTTTCAATGCCATGTACAGTTAGTGAGGTGAAAACAATGTGAGGGAACTACTACATTTCAGAGAATATAGAAACAAGTTCCATAATAGCTGCTATAGCCTAGGCAAGCAAATAATGCAAAATATGCTAGTTAATGTAAAGTTATATAATGGAGAAAAGAGAGAGCAATAACAATGAGACAGTTTCAAAACACGTTAGTAGGACAGCCACAATAATTAATACAGTGCATAGTGTTGTCTTCAAAGTAGATGTTCAGAGTACAAGATACAGCCATGATAGTTTTTATAAACACTATTGACACAAATCTTTCTTCTCATTCAACTAAAAGAAAGTAGTTATATGTATAGTCAAATAGTCCATAATAGCAGTGGGTTATCAGCACAATTGACAGTGTGGGAAGCTGTTGACTTGAGGCTTTTACATCTCAGCATATTAATCTAGCTTTACTTTTTATGCCTTGTGGTTAAACTTTTCTTCCAGATGGTTAAGACCAAATTAAAGCAAGGCCTATATAACAAAAAATATAACTTTTGTATCAGACAAGGTCAGTCAAATCCCCTCAGGATTTACCCTGAAATCATGTACAGCATTTTGTACGTATTTTGTCAGTGTCAGTCGTCTGGATAAGTCATGGCCATTGCTTGACCAATTTGCTCTCTGGGAAAGCTTGAGAGAATGTTTTGTCTCTAGGTGACTCTCTTTAGGCATACAATACATTATGAATCTCCTTCCTCTGTGGCCCTGTAATCTCCTTGAATAGAAAATTTGGGACACCATTGAGTTATAGGATGTTACAGTACAGGCTCTCTTATGTCCTAAGTTCTCACTGGCCTAGAGGAGCTAGGGCCAAAGCATTGGAGATCGTCATAGTCCTTCTTTTTCTCTATTTTTTTGATCTGCAAACTTAGGTTGTTAACCCTCCAGAAGAGAAGCTTACTGATACCATTACTCTATAATCAAGGCTGTTGAGCTTAGCTTGACTGTCTTTCTGAATACCAAACGCTTTAGACTTAACATGGGACCAATAGTTTCATTCAATCATTGATATTCTAATAAATCCCTGTAGAATGTGATTAAAACAATTACACATTTTTTTACACAGAAATTTAGAAATCTAACCATATACAAAATTGTAGCATGCCAATCCTATGGCATTTTGCTTGTCTCTTATTCTTTTTTTAAAAAAGCATTTACTCAAGAGTATAGCATTAATTAATATGACATTAGAAGAAGCACACATCTAAAAGACCAGAATGACAGGCATTCCAAGAATGATTTTAGTATTACACACTGCTATCCTCAGTTTCAAAAACCTGCTGGAGATTCTTAGGACCATTGTCTAAATCATCCTGTGTATATAAGTGCATGATTTTGCCCCTGCCATATTTCCTAACTTTTCTGCTTATTCTCTCTTCATTGCTTAACTTTTAAGTTATTCATCTCTATTTAACTGTGTTATGTCTCTTTATTTTTATTTCTTCTTTTGAGTTCTTACACTAGGGAGACTATATAATATTTACACATATAATTCCGGTTTATTTCACTTATGAGTATATGTTCAAGATACATCCACTTATATATGAAGGCTTCGAGATTATCATTCTTTATAGCCCAGTAATATTCCATTGCATGAAAGTACCACATCTGTTTCTTCAGCTGATGTTCATTTTGGTTGTTTCCAAGATTTGACTCTCACAAATTGTGCTGCTATAAACACAGGAGCACAAATATCACTACGGTATGATGTTTTCAGTTTTCTGGGAAAATTTTCAGTAGAGGGATAGCTGAATTGAATGGCATTTCCAGCCCTACTTTTTTAAGGAGCCTTCACACCACTTTCCATAATGGTTGCACTAGTCTGCATTCCCACCAACAGTGGAGAAGTGTTCCTTTTCTCCCACAGCCTCTCCAACATTTGTTGTTGGTAAGTCCTTCATTCTTGATTCCTGCACTCAACAAATAAAAGCTGATATTACAGAAAACCTGGAGAAGCCCAGAAACATTTAACATATGATGTGAAAGTGACAGCACCTGAATAAAATGCCTTATGAAGGCACATCTACAGCACTAGCTTGGGAGGATGGCCTGCAGATTTGGAGGAAGTCTTTCAAGGATACGTAGTTTATATATTGAAACAATAGCCACTATGAACTTTTTTTTTGTTTATCTAAATATTGATTGCCTGACTGTGAAACATCAAATGATTATGTGCCCAGAATTGCTGACTTCATCCTGAGAGGATTCGATTCAGAAAATTATAAGAAAATGTGGGCACAACAGCAACCCATTGTATAATAGATGAGGGGCATTCAGAACTGAGCATAGACAGGTCCAGAGAGCACACACAGAAGCCATAGACACATTGTTCTGGGATCATGGCACCCACCTTTGGGACACCTAATTCAGTTCACCTATATATCTTTCCCTTGAGGTAAAGTGTCATCCCTTGAGGACATCAGCCACCCAGGAGTGGGAAGCTGGTGACATCAAACCCTATTGACACTGAAGGTATGATGTAATCCCCCAAGAATACTAACTAGCTACTTAGTGGCAGGTCAATTTTCTAGAGTTTTTCTACCTTGGTGTGTGTATAAGAGGGAGCGATTTATTATACTGGTGTGGTGGATTGGTCATGGTATTTCAGTCATCACCATCATCTGATGGCCTAGAGAATGTTTGATTTTTTGTCTTGACATTCTATACAATACCTCCTCAGACAAGGAACCCATTGCATGGTGAAGAAAGTATAACAATAACACACAATCCCAGCACCCACTAGTTTGACCATATAGTTGTGTACTAAAAACCTTTAAGCTGTTGGCCTGGTGGCATGTTGGGTAGCATCCTGATGGCTCAGCTAAGGCGTCTTCATGCCCATGTTATCTGTGTCTTTTGGTACCATCTTTAAATATGTGTATTCAATGGGTCTGGCGAGATAGCACAGTGGACTAAAGCACCTACTTAGGCAAACTTAGACAAGTGCAGGGACTGTGGTTCAATCCCTGGTACCACATATCATGTCGGCCCTGCCTCATGGGTCTGGGCTGGTGGCACACACCTGTAATCCCAGTGCTGGGGAGGCTGAGAACAGGAGGATCCCTATGAATATGAGCTGCGTAGTGAGATCCTGTAATGACCAAACACATAAAAGATAAGAAAAGATGTGGTGTATCCAAGATGTACCAGTGATCAAAATATACAATGAATACTTAAATTTAAAAATTATTGCATTAGCTCTACAGGCAGGACATTGGTGACAATGTGTCTCACAGGAAGTTCTCTGCTTCCAGACATGGTTGCTTGGGCTTCTTGCCTTGGAAGGGCAGCAGCAGGCATTGAGGCAAGGTGAAGAGCTTCCTCAATGATGACCCTTCCACGTCCATCCATCTCACAGCTTTTCTGGGCTGCAAGGCTGGCATGACCCACATTGTGCACAAAATGGGCAGGCCGGGATCCAAGGTGAACAAGAAGGAAGTTGTGGAGGCTGCGACTAACATGGAATCACACCTTTGGTGGTTGTAGGCACTGTGGGCTACGTAGAAACTCTTCAAGGCCTCTGGACCTTTAAGACCATCTTTGCAGAGTATATTAGTGATGAATGCAAAAGACACTTCTATAATAACTAGCATAAATCTAAGAAGGCTTTCGCCAGGTACTGCAAGAAATGGCAGATTGACATGGACAAGAAGCAGCTGAACAAGGACTTTAGCAGCATGAAGAAGTACTGCCAGGCCATCCGCATAATTGTCCATACCCAGATGCATCTGCTCCCACTCAGGCAGAAGAAGGCCTACCTCATGGAGATCTAGGTGAATGGGGTCACCATGGCTAAGAACCTGGACTGGGTCAGGGAGAGGCTGGAGCAGCAGATCCCTGTGAGCGAGTTGTTTGGTCAGGATGAGATGATTGATGTCATTGGGGTGACCAAGGGTAAAGGCTACAAAGGGGTCACTAGTTGCTGGCACACCAAGACACTGCCCCACAAGACCCACCGAGGGCTGCACAAGGTTGCCTGTATTGCAGCATGCCACCCTGTCCATATGGCCTTCTTAGTGGCCTGTGCTAGACAGAAAGGCTGCCATCACTGCACAGAGATAAACAAAAATATGTGTAAAATTGGTCAGGGCTACCCCATCATGGACAGCAAGCTGATCAAGAACAATGTCTCTACCAGCTATGCCTTATGTGACAAGAGCATCAACTCTCTGGGTGGATTTGTCCACTGTGGTGAAGGGACCATTGATTTTGTCATGCTGAAAGGCTATTTGGTAGGGACCAAGAAATGAGAACCACAAGTCCTTGCTGGCATAGACCAAATTACTGGCTCTGAAGAAGATTGACCACAAGTTCAATGACACCACCTCCAAGTTCAGCCATGGGTGCTTGCAGACCATGGAGGAGAAGAAGGCATCCATGGGACCACTCAAGAAGGACCACATTGCCACGGAAGGAGGCATGTAACAGCAGGAAAAACCTCCATGGCTGGTGGGGTCTCAATGAAAGCTGTTTGCCAGTTAAAATAAAATAAAATAGAAATTATCACACTAAAAACACATTGCCATTAGTTCCCCCAAAATATTCTCCCTTGCTTTGAACACACATATCCCATCTTTCTTGCTACTTTCTGAAGCAGTTGTGGAAATTCTCTTGAATGTCTTCATGAGGTGTGCTAAAAAAAATGCTGAGTGCAGCTGCCCAATACCAAAGAAAGATAGGATGGTAACAAAAGGCACAGTGTGTCTTCATCCACCTTGAGTACTGAATGTTCTACCCCATGACTCAAGGTCCTTCCTTGAAGTCAAAGTGACCATAAAAGGCAAACAAACATTTTGAATCAATTCAAGACACTGCGACAGTCCCAGTAGCACACTTACAGATAATCATGAGCGAAGACGTCCAGAACTGCTCCAGAAAGTGGCTAGAATGATGGTGTACGTGCCTCTGAGGTTAAAGGGGATTCACTGCAGTATGTCTTTCATATAATACATTCTTAAAATTCAAATTTAACCATATCTTTGGTCACATCTCATATGGTGGCTGCCAGATGGGTACTATATAGGGCCATCTATGATAATTTGAATAGATAGGCCAGGGCTGGAAAAGTGAACGAGCTTATTACTGTACTCAGTGGCCGTGGTAGATGATACATTGCATCAACTTGAGGAAACTTGGCTGGATGGACTCAGCTGGTTCCATCCTGCAGGATGTGGAGGGCCTGCCCTGAGATGTGATTGGTTCCACTTTAGGGCCAGACTGGCCACTCTAGAGTGACTCAGCACAAAAAGTGTGTAAAAGGAGTTGAGGAAGACTTTGTGGAGTCAGCCCAGCCCGGCCCTACCCTGGCTGCTTCCTGCCTGGCCCTGCCCTATTCTGCTGCCTTGGAGAAGTCCTCCTCTTTGGAGGAGCTTGAGCTTTGCAGCCACGCCACTTTGGAGGAGCTCTGCGCGGGCACAGAATTTGGTACAGAGGCTTGATGGACGCCGCAGCTGCTCCTCTTCTTCATTGTTTTCTTCCGCCTTGGAGCCAGCGGAGTATGAACTGAAACCTCCAGAAACTGTGAGCTCAATAAAGCTTTCCTTCCTTCATTTTGAGTGTCGGGTATTTGTCCCAGCAATGAGTAAAAAGTAACTAAGACAGTGGCCTTCACAGTGGCTCTGCACTTCTTGTTCCTCAGCCTTCTCCTTTACTACAGAAGAGATTCTCATTCCTAGGAGCTTCTTTCTACCAGAGAATACAGAAAATATTTGAGTCAACCTAAAGTTACAGCTGCAGTGTGCTCACTTTTGGGCCTTCATGTTGGTGGACCAGCAAGCAGAACAAGCACAGTGCTTATCAGGAAGAGATGGAGGTGCCTCGAGTCATGGCTGCAGGGTGAAGAGAATCAGGGACTCAGAATTCACTGGAGCATCTCTCACATGCTCCCATATGTGGTTGAAAGCATGTGTGGTTTTAACTCCCCCCCCCCAAACTAGAGTGAAGCTCAGGCCAGTGACACAGGCTTCTACCTGAGATCAGAGGACGTGCAGGCTGAGGCGAAGGGTGAGAGGACCCAAATGTGAAGATGTGGGCTGCGGTTTCACATCCTAACCCTTTGGGGAAGTTTTTGCTAGTATAGTTTTGTTTTATAAACCATGATAAACTGGCTTCCAGCAGGCAGGAACAGGAAAGAACAGAGCAGGCTGAGGGAAATTGGTGGCAACACATCTTTTACTGTAATACAAGCCACGTCAGGTCACTTTCAATTTCCAGTAGCTTAGTCAGTGTGCCTGAGGCCCTGTTAGACTTTCTGCAGAGGTAGAAATGTGTTTCTCCTGTGCATGCAGCAAGCTGGACACACTGAATGCGCTACCACACCACTTGTGACCAGGGCTTGGAGGGTGTCTGCACCACTGCACCAGCCCGTAGGTTGTGCCTTTGTATGGTGTAGTAGTCAAGGATGTTCAAGACCTACAATGATGTGTGTGTGTGTATGTGTGTGCGTGTGTGCACATGCATGTGTGTGTGTGTATGTGTGTGCGTGCGTGCACATGCATGTGTGTGTGTGTAAGAGAGAGAGAGGGAGAGAGAGAGAAAAGGTGGGAAGGAGGGAAGGAGGGAAGGAATTGGCTTCTACCATTGCAGGTGCTAACAAATAAAATTCCTCAGGCAGGGGAGCAGGCTTGGAATTCAGGGACCTGGTCATGTTGTGGTCTTGAGTCTCCAATCTGAGACAGCCCAGTAGGCTGAAAATTCAGGCAAGGTTTCTGTGAGGTGGTCTTGAGCCAAGATTCCTCTTTTGGGGGAAATTCGGTCTTGGGTCTTAAGGTAATCATCTGCATGGCTGCAGTGTCGCCCCCCCCCCCCGCCATAGAGGACAGACTATTTTGAGTCTATTAATAATAAATGTTAATTATAGCTAAAGACATACCTTTGCTGAAACATCTGGACTAGTGTTCAATAAGCAAGAAGCATGAAACCATACTTTAACCAAAGTAACATTCAACATTAGCCACCACTCAGGGCTTGTGTTTTAAACTATTGCCAGGCAATTTCTTGAGATTTACCTCTCGTCACTTTACTGACTTCATTGTTTTTCTTGTCTTCCCTTTATATACCACTCTAAGAATACATTTTACATAGATCTGAAAGAAACTATGTGCATTTAAATCTTTGTAAGCCTAACCATTGCTCAGTTCTCAAGTATTTACGGTAGTAACCTGCTCTGTAGCTTAGATTAACAGGTAAATTACATAATTCATTGGGTGATTCCCCAAAACTACCATGTTTCCTGTATTACTGTCAACATCATTTGACAGCTGCTATAGAATCCCACAGGTCTGACTCTAAGGGATGCTGGCTGGCCTCCACAGCCAGGATGAGGGGAGAGGGATGAGGAGAGTCCCGCCGGTGAGCCGTCAGAGGGCTCAGTATGCCTCTAAGGAACCTGGGCAGAGGAATTAGACACGGGCAGGAAGTTTGATGAAACTCTTAAAGGAGCCTCGGCAGCAAATTGGCACGGGCACAATGACACTCCCAGCAAGCCCCTGGCATCGCAGCGCTGGTGCTGACAGGCCGCCGCAAGCTGTGCTGAGGCTGGCGTAAGACAAGCAGCAGATTCTTCATTCATCTTGCTTTCTTGAGGAGGGAAGGCAGGCTGGGGGGGGGCAGCACTGCATTTCAGTTTTCTTTTGTCTTGCAGCTAGAGGACTAAAGGGAGAACCCATGAAGTGCAAGCGAAGGGAGATGGGCTATAGAACAACCAACTTATGCTAAAGTTACTTTTAATATTTCATTTGGTTCAGTATAAGAATAGGAAAATGCAGGTCTTTGAAATTCAAGATAAGATGAGGAAATCAATGAAGCTTGACTTCTCCCTGCTCACATTCTAATTGGCTAGCCATCTCCCAGAGACTTTAAATTTGTTGCTCACACAAAATGAAAGAGGCGTATATATATGCCTGTGTGTAGAAAAATAACCATATTAGTCAGCTGTCTGTTGCTATGACAAAATATCTGAGGATAGCAACTGAAAGATAAGAGGTTTCTTTTGGCTTGTGGCATCAGGGGTGGAGGAACATGGTACCAAAGTGTAGGAAGCAGAGTCACTCACCACATAGCATCCAGGAAACAGTGAGGGTGTGGAAACCTGAGAAGAGTGTTGTAGTCAGAGCTTACAAGGGACACAACTCAACACAGGACACACAGTTTATGGGATTATCTTATAATAGTCACCCAAAGAGTCAAGTATAAAAGACTGTAGAAAATCTTACCACATGCTAAAGACCCAAAGAGTCTAGCCAAAGGCCTGGACCCCACAGCAATGTTCTGCACAAGTCCATCTAAAGACCTCAAGCCCATGACAATGGAACTCCATCCCCTCACGAATCCCACCAGAGGCCAAGAGCCAAGGATAATGTCCCCATACAAGTCTGTTATAGAGATGTACACTAGAAAGGCCCAAAGGCCAGTGACAGGGGCTAGAAAGTCTGTGCCAGCAGGCTAAGAGATGTACACTAGAGCCAGGAATCAACATTTACAGGACCTTGAATTCCTTAGGTGGTGAGAACTGCTGCATTTGCATCAGAAAAGCCAGCACCACAAGCTCCTCCAGGAGAGCAAATATCCCCTCTTCCTCTCCAGTTCTCCTTTGCATGGGCCTTCCACACCCAGCACCACGCTGACTTAGTTCAGCTGGATTTTACAAGATAGCTGCTGGTTATCATCCACCGCAGAGAGGCAAGAGACAAGATCTGATAGCTAGCATTATTCTGCTATGGCCTCTTCTTTAGCTGAGCTCTACTCTCCAATAGCCCACTCAGCTATGGACTTGTCTGTGGTTAATTTGATGAGGAGATTAAATGTTCACAGTCCCATAACTTTCCAAGGTCTGTCACCTGGCCTGATCCAAGCAATAACAATAACCAGTGCTGATTTAGATCTAATTAAATACCTCACATGGTGCTAAAGGTCTTAGAACTTTTGACTCAAACTTTTAAACAGTCCTATAACATATACAGCATTTTATATGCATTTTATCAAAGAGAATACCAAGATGTAGTAAGAGTATTTTTGTATATGCCCTGTAATTGGAATAGACCTCCTTGAACTCAGATTGTCCTCTTAATTTCTTAATTTGTCAAGACATTATGCCTATGGATCAAAGTATTATACAGTCTCTGGTACACCACTGACTGAAGAAAAATAATAAATTATCCAGTACAGATGACTTCTGAGTAGTGTGTAACTCAGCCATTGGAAACAGTTCAGTTTTCGTGGCAAGAGTTTTTCTTTGAGGATAAATTTAATGCTAACCTTATGAAAGGCCATGTTGTCCCCTGGCAGTTATTTGCAGTAAATCCACTAGTCAAAAATCTTCAGAGCGTTTTAGACCAAAGCCCTCCTTTCGCAAGCGCAATAGCACAATTTTTAATGGCATTATTTTAGTTGATATTTTGCATCTGTCAGAGGGGTTCACTCATTTGCAGTTATTCTGGTGCAGAGGATAATTCAAGAGGAGGGAAAATAAGGACAATTGAACAGTTTTTCTCCAGCAACCCAGAGCAAGCCATTCATAATTAGACATCACTGTTTCTGTCAGCTGTAGCCAGATCATACTATTTTCAATGTATTATCCATTGTTTGTATCTGGATGTCCCTGCAAAGTCCATGCAGTCATGGGGGTGGGATCCAGAGTTTGTGATTGATTCATGGTCCAACGCTGGGATTTTGAGTGTGAGTGCTACACTTGCTCTGCAGTGAGCAGCCGGCGTGCAACATAAGGGAGGGACAGAGGCTTGCGCTTTCTGCTTCTCCCCGTTTGCTCTTATTGCTTTTGCTGTTTTCTGCAACCATCAACTGTTGTCCTCTGCCATGTGCCACTCTGTTTGGGAGCTAGCCAAGTATGGGCTGAAAACCCTACAAACTGAGCTAAATAAACCATTCCTTCCTTAACTCTGGCTGTCAGGTATTTTGTCTCAGCAGTTAGAGGAAAGTAATCAAGACATCTGTGATCCCTACTCTTCTGTTAACTATATGGGTGTGCATACAATTTATTCTCAATCTCATTCATTTTGCTCTATTGTTTTTGCTTATAGACATGATTCGCTTTCACTTAGCAGCTAGAGATCCTCAAGTTTTATAGCAAAAAAAAAAAAAAAAATGAGGCTGGGGAGATAGCTTGGTGGTCTAAGCACCTGTGGCCTGGCAACTGTAAGGAAGGAATGGAGATCGGTCCCCAGTGCTGTGCCATGCTGGCCCTGGAACCATGAACCTGCCACACTGCCTGCTGGGTGTGGTGGCACACACTTGTAATGCCAGAACTGGGGAAGCTGAGCCAGAAGAATCACTAAGCGTCTGAGCTGCATAGTGAGACCCTGCACCAGTTTGGGCTGGCCTTGGGCTCACTTTTGTAGCCCAGGCTGGTCTCAAACTTGAACCAATCCTCTTGCCTCAGCCTCCCAAGTGCTGGGATTACAGGTGTGAGCCACCAAGCCCGGTAATATAAAATATTTTTAAGTAAAAAAGAAACAACAGTTTGCTGTGCTGGCCCTGCCCCCAGGGCATGCGAGATACCAATTGAGATTGGGCATGGTGCCGTGTGCCTGTAATCCCAGCTCTTGGGAGGCTGTAAACACGGGGATCACTAGAAGTCTAATCTAGTAGCGAAACTCTGAACATCCTGTAGACCCTTCCTTAAAAATTAAAAAAGAAAAAAGAAACAACAAAGAAAATGATAGCAGTTTTGGCTAAGGATATCGACATGCAGGAGTACTATTCTATTGAGTATTCTGTGTATCTATGGCCAAGGGCAAGACCCAGCCAGCTTTAAGGCACCCACAGAGTCCCCTTTCTTCTAGCTATGTCCCTCAGCCTGTCGTGGCTCAGAGAACACCAGCTACTTGTTTGGCTTCTGTCTACAGTTCATGTACATTTTCTTTGGTATTTCTGAGTCTGAAACTACGGTGGGTGTGGGAGTGAAGGTCAGGTTGTTAATGATTTTGTTTCAGCCTATATCAAAAGATGTTTTCCAAGGGCAAATAGCAGCCCACCATGTATGAGTGTGTAATTAGAGTAAGTGTGCTTTTTTCCACATGAAAATAACTAAGACAGGCCACTCTTCTTTTGTGGCATATGGCTCATTATATGTGGTGCAAGGAAAATCAAGGAAATTGTTGTGTTGGCCACAAGTTAAAAAAAAAAATAAGTAGATCTTTAGCAGAAGAACCACACACTGCGACAAAAAGTTGTTCTGAGCCTTTCACAAATCCATGAATCATCGGAAATGCAAGGACCCCACAACACTTCCCACCATTGATGAAATCACCACACACTTTGACATAAAATTAAAAATTAACTTTTCATCTTGAAATAATTTCAATCTTTCAAAAATGCTAAAAGAATAATATGCAGCTCTTCTGTGCACATCCTGTAGAGTTCACTGCTTACTAACATCCTTGTCGTAGCTGTCCCTCAGTGTCATGTGTGTGTACACGTGTGTGCTTCATTCTTTCGTATTTGTATTAGTATATATTTCATATGCATACTGATTGCATTCATCATAGGGAATTTGTCCCTGTGCATAATGTGACTTGATTCTTCTTTTCTCTCCCATTCCCTTCCACTTCCTTTAATCCTTTTTATTTCCCTACTTGTACAAGCTTTGCTTCCTTTTTTTTCTTGTACTCTTTTCTTTCCTTTGCCCTTCCTTCCCCTGCCCTCTTGTTCTCCCTTCCATTTGTATATGACCTCTCCACCTCCCAATATCTACCGTCTATGTTACGCTCCTTGTTTACCCTTTGAATTTCTACACAAGAGAAATACAGTAGATTGACAACTGGTGAGCCGCTTGTAAAACCCAGCTGAGCTGAATCAGCGCTGTGCCAGGTGTAGAGCGCCGACCTGAGAATTGTTGCCTACAACATGAAAAAGAGAACTGGAGAGGAAGACGGAGGGCTGTTGGTTCTCCTGGGGCTGCTGGTTCTCCTGACATGAACTCTGCTGTTTTCAGCGTCAAAGAAGCTCGCAACCTTAGTGTTACTGAGAATGGATACAGTTTACTTTGGAAGAGCTCTGGTCTTTACTTTGATCATTGTTTCCTGGCTCCAGAGGGGATGTGGTGCCCTGCTAGCCTCCTGGAGAAGGTTGTCATGCCAGCTTTCCCCATATGCTGGCTTGCCTGTTGCTTCTTAACGGCTTACTTCATCCTGCTGGCACAGACTGTCTACTTTCCACTGGTGACCTTTGGCCTTCCAGGGCAGATCCATGTAAGTGGCCTGCATGAGACATTGTCATGGCTCTAAGCCTCTAGTTGGATTTGTAGGGGGCTCTAGTCAGACTTGTGCGGGACACTGTCATGAGAACTCAGCCCTCAACTGTATTCTTTGTGTCCGTAATTGTGGGCAGATGTCCTGTATACTTTTGTGCTTGACTGTTTGGGTGGCTACTATAAAATCTTATAAACTATGTATCCTGCATTAAACTATTTCTCTTGAAAGTCCTGACTTTCAGGGGAAATAAAAATAAAAAGAGTGATATTTAAACTTATATATCCAATTTATTTCTTTATTGATTCATCTGTTGATGTGCATATAGGCTGATTCTAAGATGTAGCTATTATAAATGGTGTGCCATAAACATGGGTATGCATTTGTAGCTTTGGTATGTTTTAAAATTGTTCAGGAAGATAGCTAGGAGGGGGATAGCTGGATTGAATGGAACCTCTGGTTTTAGTTTTTGAGGAATTTTCACACTAATTTTCATAGAGGTTCTGTCAGTTTACACTCCCACCAGCAATGAAAATAGGCTCTTTTCTCCACAGACCTACCAGCACTTGTTACTGCTTGATTTCTTGATGATAGCCATTCTTTCTGGAGTTGGAATATAAATATTGCTTTAATTTG
Source organism: Myocastor coypus (assembly GCA_004027025.1). Taxonomy (NCBI): domain Eukaryota; kingdom Metazoa; phylum Chordata; class Mammalia; order Rodentia; family Myocastoridae; genus Myocastor; species Myocastor coypus. The sequence goes on from PVJA010000942.1 coordinate 133,888, forward strand.
CATGTCTTGAATGAACAGTGATATTGGCCATTTTTTCATATACTAATTTGCTGTTTGTACTTCCTCAGCTGAGAAAAACCTCTTCTTTTCAAGGCCATTTTAGATTGTGTCTTTAAATTTGAGAGGTCAAGCCAGGCATGGTGGCGCACGCCTGTAATCCCAGCACTCGGGAGGCTGAGGCAGGAGGATTGGTGCGAGTTCGAGACCAGCCTGAGCTACAAAAGTGAGCTCAAGGCCAGCTTCAACTGCATAGCGAGACCCTGTCTCAAAAAGACAAAAAAAAATAAATAAATAAATAAATAAATTTGAGAGGTCTGATATTTTTGAGTACTTAATATATTCTAGAAGCTAGTCCTTTGAGGAGCAACTAGTAAATTTTTCCCATGTTGTACAATGTTTTTTCACTCTGCTTATGGTTCCTTTTGCTATTGAAGTCTTCTAATTTAATGTGGTCTCATTTGTCCATTCTATGTATGATTTCCCATGCAGAGTTTTGTTCATAAACTTATCCTATTCTAGAATTTTACCTATTTATGTTTAAGTATTTAGATCTTTGATCCACTACAAATTTTAGCTTAGTATTTCGTTAGAGATATGGATCTGGGTTTAATTTTCAGCGTGTGGAAAACCAGCTTTCCCAGTACCATTTTTTTCTCATTACCTTTATTGAAGATCAATAGTTATATAGCATATTAAAAATTATAAACAAATATTCAAATGTTAAAGATATATGACATAGACAGAGTGAATTTTAGAGAAATATTTCTGAAATGAATACATAGCATGAGATTAATAATAGATTGCACATTATAAATAAATAATTTACAAACTCAAATGTTACAATAAGTGTTGTATAAAATAAAAATGAAGAAAAAAGTATTTACAGATCAGTTACATAATAGTTAACTCTGTGCCAAAGTCAAGAAACATTCACATAATGAGAATTCTCAAATAGAACAGGGTAGGCAATAAATATTTAAAGATTTAAAATTTCTGAATTTAGTTGAAATTATAGCACATTTCCTAAACAAGGAACCTTTTACAGAAGAAATTTGAATAAAATCATACCAAGATACACAAAAAACAAATTATCCAAAACTAATTGTAAAGAAAAATCATTAAAGCGTATATATAAAAAATTAGCAGTGGAAGACCAAATTAAATATCATCTTATTCCACCTTAAGAAAAGGATTAAATGTATAAGAAACTAGACTAATTAATTCAAAGGACTGAAAGAGAGAAAGAAAAAAAAGAGCTTTTTATGTATAAAAGACAAGGAAGAAGTAATGTAAGGTCAGTGGAAAATAGAAATATAGTTTTAAAGTTTCTAATACTGGGAGAAAATATGCCATGACTTATAAATAGATTGTAAATCAAAGATGCAGTATAAATCCTAAAATGAAAATTAAGATTTAGTAATATTCAGAAAATTAATTAAATATAAATTCAAAATTAAATGTTTCAAAACAATTCAACTGAGAAAATGTTTTCATGATAGTAAAGAATTACTAAGAATAAAACATAACATAAATACTGGAATGGCAAATATATAAACAGCACTTCTAACAGTTTGGGCATAGAATATCACACAAAGTTCTAGTATGCCATGGACATACTCATTGTTCGTGACACTTACTGGTGGTCAGGTATCACTCTGTGGATTGAACTACTGCTATTTCCTTGATATCCAGCTTGTGGATCTGGACAGAATCATGACCTGTAGGGTGCAGGAGAAATCCATTTGTAGAGTATGCTGATCAACATATTTTGCTGCTGTATACAAAAGAATAGCTGAGAGACAGCTTTTGTATACCTCTTTTTCTCCTGTGTTTGTTTGCCCTATTTGGTGGGTTCTTTCCATTCTCCTTCATGGAGTTGTGGTCATTTTGATCTCTCTCTAGAATATCTTTTTACTCTCTATAGGGTTGAGTTTGCCATCATGAGATTCCATAGTTGTTTGTCCTGGAAGTATTTCATTTCTCCATTGAACTTGAAAGAGAGTTTTGCAGGATTTATCAATCTGGGCTGGAATTTGTTTCCTTGCAAGACTTGAAGTACTTTGCTTTGTGCTCTTCTTGACTTGTTGGTTTGTTTGGAGAAATCTGCCATTATTTTGATGGGTTTTCCTGTAAATGTGATCTATTTCTTTCCTCCAGTGGCTTTTAGCATACAGTTCCTGTGCTGAATTTCAGGGATCTTGATTACTATATGTCTGGATGTATTTTTAGTTGGGTTGATATTATTTGGAGTTCTATATGCTTCAGTTACTGAATGTCAGATTGACTCCCCATATATTTGGGGAGTTTTCTGCTATTCTACCCATATTCTTTTTATATCATTTGTATTGACTCCTTTTTTCTCATTGATGCCTATTAGTCTCATGTTGTTCATCTTTGTACCATCTTACAAATGTTCACTTATTTTTTCCTGCATTCTCATTGTTTTTAAAAGATTTTTTCTAACCTTTTCACTACCTGCAATGGTGTTTTTAAGGTCTGAAAGTCTATTTTCACTTTCATGGAAATGGTTTTGCCAGCTTGTGATTGAGGTTTTAAGTTCCTGTATAGTACTTTGAATCTGCTTCATACATTCTTATTTCTTTTCTATATTATTCATTGATAGATTCCATCATTTTTATTCTCCTGTATTTTTAATCAGTGTCTTCTTTAGAAGCAATTAGTACTTCTTTCATTATATTTATCATTTCCTTTTTAACTCAGAAATTATTTCTGATCTGATTTCCTCTATACATTGCTGCAGTTGTTTCTTTACTTGAAACACTATTATTTCAGAGTTTTCAGGTGTGTGATTTTCAATTTCTTCTATGCTATTGTCTTCTGCCTTTTTTGTTTGTGGGCTCAGGGACTGAGATGACATTTTGCTCCTTCCCTTTGTCGTTTTGTATAGATCTGCCTTCTGACCTTTGGTGTAGAGCTTTGGTAGAATTCTTATCTTAGCACCAGGTCCAGATCTGCCAAGTTCAAGCTCATCCACGTAGGTGTGACTTGGGTCTGGCTGCTGAGCTCTACTTCTTCTTGCAGCAGCCCTTGGAGATGAACAAGCACAAGACTAGCTTTCCATTTTCTTTTGTAATCTCCTGCTTTGAAATGATTTTAATTCTATATTTGGTAAATTCCCTACTTCCACCATATTTGTACTTTGAAAAGTGAAAAAAGAGCTGAATAATGATACATAGCATATCCATTTTTTAAAAAGAATACAAAATAGAGTTATAAAGAAAAATTATGTTGGAAATAATACCAGATTTCACTAAACAAGAGCTGGCTGTCTAGCTCAGCAGACTAAGCACTTGCTTATGAAAACACAAGGGCCAGGGTTTGATTCCTGTCCCCATCTACTGGGCAGACCCCATTCTTGGGGGTGCTGATCTGGTGATGGAGTCCAGGTATAGTGATGTGTGCCTGTAATCCCAGCACTTGCAAAGCAGGAAACAGGAGGATCAGTATGAGTTGGAGCTGCATAATGAGACCCTGCCAAAAAATAAATTAAAAAAAAGATTTCTTTGAACAAAGTAATAGGAATTAAACAATGGTTGCTGTATAACATGATGTTATCTTCAAGTTAGTTGTTGACATTACCAGACACAAACGTATAAGATTCATTAAAAAAATAACAAAGAAGTTATAAAAAATTGAAAAGAGGAAAAAAATAGAGAAAAAGTTTTTTATTTTTAATTTTTATTTTCTTTTAGTGTATTTAGTAAGGGCCTATAGAGTCTCACTACATAGATTGGATTCATAGTGATCCTCCTGTTTTCATCCTCCCAAGTGTTGGGATTACAGGTGTGTGCCACCACATCCAGTCTCTGTCACTGTCTCATTTTGCCCTGGGGGAAGGGCAGGCATGGAACTCTGAAGATCAAATCCTGGTCCCTGCACCTGCCTAAGCAAAATAATAGTAGTAATAATAATGATAATAATAATAATAATAACAATAATAATAATAATAATAATAATAAAAATTAAACAATAAGTGCTCCTTTCAGAAGACTAGCAGAAATCAACAGTACAGTTATGCAAACTAGCTGGCATACATACCCGAATATATCTTTTTCCCTTCTTACATTTGTCCTTTTCCTTATTCCACTTTTTCCTTTCCATTCAACAATTTCTGATATTCCCTTCTACATATTTTTTCAATGTACTGTAGTTTTCATTGTGGAGCTCTTTCACTTCCTTGATTAGATTATTTCCTAAGTATTTCATTTATTTTAATTCCTTTGTGATGGATATTGTTTCAATGATTTCTTTCTCAGTGACTTTCTTATTGGCATACAGGAAGGTTACTGATGTTTGAGTGTCAGCTGTGTACCCTGCTATGTTACCAGGCTGGTGTTACAGCTCAGGGGCATAGTGCTTACCTTGAAAGTGTAAGGTTCTGAGCTCAATCCCTGGTACTGAAAAACAAAACAAAACAACAACAGCAATTAAAAAAACCTACTATGCTGCAGAATTTGCCTATCATATCTAGATAGTTTGACTTCTTTCTTTCCTATATAATTTCTGTTGTTTTGTTCCTTTGTATAATTGTTCATGCTTATGTTTCCAGAACTATGGTAAAGTGGAGTGGTGATAGTGGGCATCCTTGTCTAGTTCCTGGTTTTGGAGTGAAAGCCTTCAGTTTTGCACCATTTAGTATGATGTTGTCATAGATGGCTTTTTATCAGGTTGAGATAGAGAACTTCTGTTCTAATGTTCTATGATATATATATATATATATATATATATATATATATATATTCATTAATGTATGTTAGACTTAGTCAAATGCTTTTTCTGTATCTAATGGGACCGTTGTGTGGTTTTTGTTCTTGGTTCTGTTAATGTGCTGTATTTCATTTATTGATGTGCTTATATGGAGCCATCCCTGGGATGAATCTCATTTGGTCATAGTGTATAGTCTTTTTGAAGGTTTAATAAATTCTGTTTACCAATATCCTATTGAGGATTTTCATTCATATATGTGAAGGAGATTAGCTTGTAGTTTCCTTTTTTAATTGGCTCCATCTTTGATTTTTTTTTTTTTTGAAGGAAAGAAAGGTTTATTTAGCTCACAGATACTGGAGGTTTCAGGCCATACTCAGCTGGCTCCAAGGCAGAATGGCTCATGGTAGAGAACCTCCATCTTTGATTTTGATATCAGGGTAAGACTTGATTCCAAGTAAGAGTTTGAGAATATTTCTCCCTCCAATTTCTCTAGAGTTTGAAGAATATTAACATTACTACTTCCCTAAAGATTTTATATAATTCAACAGTCAATGTCAGGATGTGGGCTTTTCTTTGTTGATAGTATTTATTCCTTATGTTGATTGAATTTATTGTATTGAATTATTTATAATTTTTATATCACTTCGATCGAGCCTTGAAAATTTATATGTATTCAATAATGTTCACTTGTGAGTTTTGCATCTTATTGGAATCCAGTTTATCATAACAGATATTGGGCTGGACATGGTGGCTTACGCCTGTAATCCCAGCACTTGGGAGGCTGAGGCAGGAGGATTGGTGTGAGTTTGAGACCAGCCAAGGCTACAAAAGTGAGCTCAAGGCCAGCCTGAACTGCATAGTGAGACCCTGTCTCAAAAAGGCAAAAAACAAACAAACAAACAAACAAACAGATATTGATCATTTTCTTGATTTCTGCAGGGTCTGTTGTGATTTCATCATTTCTAATCTAATTGAATGTGTTTGTGACTTTTCCTCACTTTTTTTTTAAGTTTGACTAAATGTTTGTCTGTTTTATTAAATCTTTCAAAGAATCAACTCAAATTCATTGATTCTTTAGATTTTTCGGTTTCAATTGTATTAACTTCTGTGCCAATCTTCTTAATTTTTTCCCTTCTGCAAGCTTTAACTTGCTCATCTTTTTCTAGAAGCTTGAGATTTAGTTTTTTTTTTTTTTTGGTATTTCTCTATTTACTTAATATCTCTCTATTTTTCTCATATGGTAATTCAGCATTACAACTTTCCCTTATAAAACTGTATTCATTACATCCCATAAGCTCTAGATGTTCTATTGACATTATTGTTTAATTGTAGAAACTGTCTTGTTTCTTTAATTTCATCTGTGATTTATTGATTATTCATTATTCAGGAGCTGTTGTTTAAATTCTATGTGTTTATGTAGCTTGTGTGGTTTCTTTTAATACTGCATTCCAGCTTCATTGCAGTATGATCTTATATTATTCACAGGCCAGTTTAACTTCCTTTGCATTTACTTGAAGATGTACTCTGATGGTCTATTTTGGAGAAAATCCCATGTGCATCTGAGAAGAATGTGTCTTCTTTGGTTGTTGAGTGCAATACTCTGTAGATACCTATTAAGTCCATTTCCTCAAAGATTTGGTTTAGCTCTGAAATATATTGTTGATTTTTTTAAACTTAGTTACTTTTTATCTGTTATTATAATTGCATTAGTGCTTATCTGCTTTTGAAAACAGCAGGAGGCATGATATATAGGTTAGATTATGTCTTTCTGAGAAGACAGGCAACACATCCTTTGTCTTTGTGTCTATGTCTATAGGCAATAAAGTATTAACATGCATTGGTGGAATCATTGGTGGGTGTTATATGTGATGAGATTATAACTCACATTTTTCTTTTCTTGTCTTCCATCTTAGGAAAAAACCGATTAGTTGAAGAAATAGTTATATCTATTAGGAGTGCCATTTGTAAATACCTATTTTATATTTATTTTTCTACAAAACAATTTATATTCTACCTGTAACTATTATATTTTTTAGATGCTGACACTTTTTTGTGGTACCGGATTGAACTCAGGATCTTGTACTTGTCGGGCAAGCACTTACTTCACTGACCTATCTCCCTGGCTGATGCTGACTCTTCTTGATAAATTAATTTTCAGGCATTTTTATACCTAAGGTTATGCCTTATTTTTAAAAAAAATTGAAGAAAATTTTCACTATAATATAAAGAAATGAAGCAGAAACGTAAAGAGCCAATAAACTAGAAATAGTGGGACCAGCAAGATAGCTCAGTGGATTGAGTGTCTGCTTGGGTAACTGGGGTTTGATCCAAGCACCACATGACATGATGGCCTCACTCTGGGCCTGCTGAACTGGCCACTGAGTCTGAGCATGGAGGCACATAACTGTAATTCTGTAATTCTCGCACTGGGGAGGCTGTGTGTGTGTGTGTGTGTGTGTTACAGAAAGGGAAAGGTAGAGGGCAAGGAAGAGGGAGAAAGGGGAGAAGAGAGATACTTAGACAGTTTTTATTTTATCTGAAGAATTAATACCAATTTTTTTTTCCATTTGCCCTATGATGACAAGGTCAAGTGCAATACGTTTTTGAGGCACTTTAATGGCTCCAAGAAATTTTTTTTATAAATAAGAAATTAGAATAGATAAGCTAAAATATGAGGTCATGTTCTGTTCATTTTCCAAGTTATGCTGCGTTTTTTTGACATAGCAAAGAGCATCTACTCTTGGGAGTATGCGATTGTTCTCCAAATGCCACTCTAGCTTCAGGCACAAGTCAACATCATCAGAGTTGAATGCCTAGATTGACTATGCACTTCCTGCTGGTGTGGAAAGAAAGAAGACTAGATTTTACTAAGCACAAGCAATTTTAGAACCCTCACATTTGGATTTAGTTACTTTATAAAATGAATACAAATTGGAGAGCAGCAATCATATTCAGTTTGCACTAAACATTAGAATTTCATTCTGTATTCTAAGTAATTTGTGAGTTTCACTTATATCTCATTAATTCTGTATTCCAATTGCATCACCTTCCCATTAATAATAATGTACTCTTGATGGATTGATTTTTAAAAATTGCTGTCAATGTCAAATGGACTCTTAATGTTTTGCAGTCTTTTCAGTGAATCTTTGCCTTTGATAAAAATCTCTTTTAAATGAAGTCACTTACTGGGGCCCGGCAGGATGGCTCAGTGGTCTAAAGCCCTGCTTGGGAAAGCTTGGGCGGCTTCAGGGACTGTGGTTCGATCCCCGGCTCCACATGCTGTGCCAGCCCTGCCCTCTGGGCGGGCTGAGCCAGCCATAAAAATGAGTGAATAAACAAAGGTTGTGAAACAAGAAAAAAATAAATAAAATTAAAAATTAAAAAA
>PVJA010000943.1:0-83981 GCA_004027025.1 Myocastor coypus
CTTTGGGTATTATAGATGGATATATAAATTAGTACAATCATTTTACAAAATATTTCTCTTAAAGTTGAACATTCATTACTTTAGCAGCATCATACTTACTGAAATACTTTAGAGAGAAATTTCCATATGTAGACTGGCATAAAGTATGTGAGATTGACATCATAGAAGGGTCAAAATAACCTGACAACATCCTATTACTTAACAGAGCATGGCAAGGTGAGCAAACTGTGGATGCAGAATTATAACAAGTTCAAAGCAAAGGCAATTGTGTGTCGTGCACAAAGCCTAGACTAAGCAATGCCAGTAAACTACAAAGAGTACATATCCTCACAATTTTTGTAAACTTAAAGAGTAATTTACATATGAACATGTACATATGTTTCATATACACACGAGTGAGGAAAAAACACACATTTGGAGAGAGGACTTTCACTGATCACCAAGGGAGCAAGATGACTGATGATCACGTGTCTACTTCTCTGTCACAGTCAAGATTTTTGCTTTTGGAGCCGGGCGTGGTGGCACACGCCTGTAATCCCAGCACTTGGGAGACTGAGGCAGGAGGATCAGTGAGAGTTCGAGACCAACCTGGGATACAAAAGTGAGCTCAAGGCCAGCCTGAACTGCATAATGAGACCTTGTCTCAAAAAGACAAAAAAAAAAAAAAAAAAAAAGATTTTGCTTTTGTTTTAACCAAAGAGCCAAAAACATAAAGAGAAGGAAAGATAGCCTTTTCAATAAATAATGTTGGGAAATTAGATATCGACATACAGAATACCGAGTACACATTCTTATCTAACCAAATGCTAAATTAAAATCAAAGTGGGTCAAAGCTCTGAGAGTTAAAACTGAAACAATCTGAAGGGAGATGGATTAGGTATAACTCCTGAAGACATAGGTATAGACAAAGACGTTCTGAGCAGAACCATGATGGCACATGAAATAACACCAAGAATCAACAAATGGGATTATATCAAATTAAAAAGCTTCTGCACAGCAAAGGAAACAGTCAATAGAATGTTAAGACAATCTACAGAGTGGCAAAAACTTACTGCCAGCTATTACAGGGACAGAGGACTAACGTCAAGAATATATAAGGAACTCAAAAATATTAGACCTCCCAAAAACAAAACAGAAAAACTCAATTTTTTTTTTGTCTTTTTGAGACAGGGTCTCGCTATGCAGTTCAGGCTGGTCTTGAGCTCACTTTTGTAGCCCAGGCTGGTCTCGAATCTGCACCGATCCTCCTGCCTCCGACTCCCGAGTGCTGGGATTACAGGTGTGCGCCACCACGCCCGGCGAAAAACTCAATTTTAAAAATGGGCAGTCATCTCAGAAAAATGACAAATGGCCAATAAATACATCAAAAATATGTTAACATCACTGGCCATTAGGGAAATGCAAATTAAAGCTACATTGAGATTCCATCATATTCTAAAAAGAATGTGTCAACTTGAGAAGTTCAGAAGCTTAAGTAAGTGACTCAGCATGGAGCCAGGGTCCTAACTTTGCAAACATCCTCATCCTGTGCAAGAGGAGGGCACAGATGATGTGGGTGTAAAGACCCACCCTGCGACAAGTAGCTTGCATAGAATATGAAGGAGGAAAAGAAGCTTGCTTCTTCCTTTGTTGGTCTTGCTGCTTTTGCTATCTTCTGTTGCCACGAACTGTTGCCCCTGTGCCATGCCACCTTGTCTTGGATCCAGCTGATTGTGGACTGAAACTTTCACAAACTGTGAACTAAATAGACCTTTCCTTCCTTAGTTTTGGATATCGGGTATTTTGTCTCAGCAACTAGAGGAAAGCACTAAGAAAAATGGCTATCATTAAGAAATAAGATAGTAACAAGTGCTGATGAGGTTGTGGCCGAAATAGGAACCCTTTTATGCTGTTGGTGGGAATGTGTAAAATCACTGCAGAAGTTAATATGGAGAGTTGTCAAAAATCAAACTAGAAATTTCATTTAACCCAGCTGTTGTCCTTCTAAATAGCTTTCTGAAAAAGTCAAAAACATTATTTTACCATGATACATGCAGATCCAGGTTTATAGCAGTGCAATTCAGAATAGCTAAATCTTAGAAATGGCTTATATGCCCATCAATAGACAAAAGGATGAAGAAAATATGTTATTTATATATAATGGAGTAATTCAATGCCTTAAAAAAAGATAAACTTGGGTCATTTTTTGGTAAATGGATTCACCTGAAGACCAGAATACTAAGTGAAATAAATTAGGCACACAAGCTTAAGTATCACATGATTTCTATTAAGGGAGAAATCCAAAATATAAACCAAGAGCAAAATAAAAGAGTAGGATAAGGTACTTCAAAAGGCTGTCTATGCTTTATATCAGCACCCACTATATCATACTGTATTTCCCAGGATTCATGGTCCAGGAATCAAGGAGCAGAAGTAGGAAAGGCCTCACTCGCCATGACCCCTGATAACCCACTAGCTTCCTTCTTGTCCCTACAACCACATGTTTTGCTGGCCTAGAAGTCTTAGCTCCAGAACAGTGATGGCTTATAAAGGGAAGCACAACAATGTCACCACTGAACTGGACTTCCCTCTCGTCATCTTAGTCTCCTCCTGCCTCTGAAGAAAAATGCTGAAAAGAGAGGCACAGTGGTGTCAGGGATGAATGACCCAGACTTTCAAAGGGAAATTTGACTCCTACTCCACAGGGGAGGAAAGGAAGAATATGCGTGGTGCTCCCATAGGGTGCTTCTCACTGTAACCATGGCCCATTATTAAAATCAATGGAAAACTATAACAACCTGATAGAGACACAATGACAAATGATCCAGAGACCTCAGGAATGAAGGTATGGGTCACTCCACCAGGGAAAGATCCAAAACCTGCTGAAGTACTTGCTGAAAGCCAATGGAGTACAAAATGGGCAGTAGAAGAAGGTATTCTATATAGCAGCTATCACTCTATGATCAGCTACAGAATATAGGATTGTAATTGTACTATTTCTCCTCTAATATGGTTCTAATGTAACACAGTGTTGATAGACTTAATACTGGTTCTTTAGGATTGTTAAGATTTATTATAATATTCAAGTTGTAAAATAACAGAAATTAAGTAGCACCCAAAGAAAACTTACCTTCTATTCTGGTGAGGAAATTAGTGCACAGTTATAACATGGTAGGTGTAATTATAAGCACGTCTTGGTATCTAGAAACAAGTTTAAAGAAATATCTCTGGTAGCCAAGTTGACAAGGGTGGGCTGCTATAGTTGATACATTATGTCAACTTGAGAAGTCTAAAGGCTTAACTAAGTAATTCAGCAGTTCTACATCCTGGGATGTGAAGGACATGTCCTTAGAGCCTAAGATGTTGTTTATTACGTTAACCTGAGAAATTCGAAAGCTTTACTACTTCACTTATTATTTATTTTGAGTCTGTGCAAGAGGAAGACAAGGAGATGGTGTGGGTATAAAGGATCCATCCCCCTCCTCAGGGCCGATATACTGCATACAATAAAAGGGAAAATGCGGGAGAACTGATTGCTGATTCTCCAGAGGAGCAAAGTCTTCACCTTCAGTTGGGTGGCTCTCCCCTGGCTTCTGGGGCAGACTGTTTGGCTTCTGCGTGAGATAGTTTGGTCTTACTATAGATGCATTAGCATTTTGTTTGTTCATTTGTCTTTTGTCTTTTTGCAACAGGGTTTCGCTTGCAGTTCAGGCTGGTATTGAGCTCACTTTTGCAGCCAAGGCTGGTTTCAAACTCACACTGATCCTCCTGCCTCAGTCTCCCAAGTGCTGGGATTACAGGCATACACCACCACACCCTGCTTCTTTAGTGTCTTTTTGCAGAACCATCGACCTCCTGATATGAACTTGCACGGACACTGCAGTTAGCTGCAGGCCTTGGACTGGACCCTTCATCTTCCAGCATGCAGACATGCTCAGCATGCTTCCTCATCTTTGATTATCATAAGCCAAACTTGTAATTTCTCACACATTTGTATATCTTGTGTTATATCTTTTTCTCTAGTAAACCCAGGTTGATACATCTGTGTTGATAGCACAATTCATAATAGCAAAATCTTGGAAACACCTTATATTTCCATCAATAAATGAAAGGATGAAGAAATTTTAGTATTTATACACAATGGAGTAAATGGGTCATTTTTAGGTAAGTGGATTTACTTGAAGACCATAATTTTAAATGAAATAAATTAGACACACAAGCTTAAGTGTGACTTGATTTCCCTCAAGAAAGATTTCTCTTAAGCGCATGACTTCTGCTAATGGAAAAATTCAAAATATAAGTATATCAGTAAAGAGCAAAATAAAAGATAGATAACAGGACATAGGGAGATTTTTTTCAAATGGGAAAGGGCTCAAGAGTTGAGAGAGATGTAAGATCTGTTATATATATTTTTTTTTCCACCATGAATGTGATGATTATTTAATATAGGCATGTACTAATGAAAATAGCTCCAAAGAATGAATAGCCAAGTAGATAAATAAAAGCCAAGAACAGTCAGGTTTATATAATGAGAACATGTCTCATATTTTAAATATTATAAATATTATAAATATGTAGTTGTGCAGTTTCACTAGAACTAAAACTAAACATAGTTATTGTGTTATATAGTGTGCAGCCTCTGAATCCCACAAAATCAGCTTGCCACTTTCTAAGCTAAACATCTGTTCAAAATATAGTATTTTATACCCATATTTTCAGTAACACACTTCCCTTTTCCCTTTAATACAATTTAGCTTCCATTTTCATGCAGGACAAAAAATAAAACAAAACCAAGTGATCTAAAGTTGAATGAATTTAGTCAACACTGTGTTCATTGCTGTGACCATGTTCAGAAGCATCATTATGAACATAAGCTAGCAATGACCTATGACAAAATTTCCTGCATTCTCAAGCTCCTTCAGATGCATGCCCCACTCAGAGCAATCAGTATAATGCCGCTTTAATATCTACTATCCGAATCAAGTGCAGATCTAGGTACAGAACTCATTTTGGTGGCCATAACTAACTGACCTACATTCTACCAATAATGATGCATAATTTATTTTTTAAAATTTCTTTTAATAAGAAATAATATTGAGACAGTTTCAAAACACGTTAGTAGGACAGCCACAGTAATTGATACAATGCATATTGTTGTCTTCATAGTTGTTGTTCAGAGTACAAGAGACAGATATGATAACTCTTCTAAACACTACTGGTGACAATATTTCTTCTCACTGAACTAAGAGAAAGTAGTTGTATACATAGAGCAATATTCCATAATAGTAGGGGGTTTTTGACAAAACTGGTAGTGTTGGAAGCTGTTGATTTAAGTCTTTTATAGCTCAGCATACTAATCTAGCTTCACTTTTTATGTCTTGTGTTTAAAACTTTCTGCTGCATGGTGAAGGTCAAGTTGAAGCAAGACCTATATAACAAAACATGTAATTTTTATATCTGACAAGGTCACTAAAATCACCCCAGGATTTACCTTGAAACCGTTTACAGCATTTTGTGGAACTTTTTGTCAGTGTCAGCCGTCTGGATGAGTCATGGCTATTGCTTGACCTGATTGTTCTCTGTGAAAGCCTGAGAGAGCGTTTTCTCCCTAGGTGACTCTCCTTAGGCACACTATACATCATAGATCAATTACACATATTTAGCTACAGAAAAATCAATAAAAGCTTCTCATGTTATATTCCTTAGTTATAGTTACTTTTGAAAATCATGAGACAGGCCTGGCAGGATGGCTCAGTGGTCTAAAGCGCCTGCTTAGGAAAGCTTAGGCGGCTGCAGGGACCACGGTTCGATCCCTGGCACCACATGCTGCGCCAGCCCTGCCCTCATGGAAGGCTGAGCCGGCCATAAAAATAAACAAATAAACAAACAGAAGTTCTAAAACAATAAAATAAAAAATAAATAAAAATTCTGAAAATCACGAGATATCCGAAGTATCCACAACTAAGGTTCAACAGAACATTAATCCATATACACAAGTGGAAAGTCTTGACTTTTATTTCTGGTGGCTATTTTTGTTTCATTTTCAATCACATCATTTCAGCTGCTTGCATGTAAACTGTTATTGACTCTTAAAATAAATGACAAATGTCATGTCAATTCAGCAGATTCCAAAACTAAATAGATTCTCAGTTATTAAGTTAGAGACTATGCCTGTTTTGATCAAGTTGGATTTCTGCTTACTAGGTCTAGACTTGGGCCTGTTATTTAGCTCTCCTCTATCTAAGTTCCTCATATGCAAAACTGATCATGATATCTACTCCAGCCAACTGACCAGAGGATCACATGAATATTAGTATATCTTTCCATATATACATATATCTGTATTTATGTATCTACATACTTATCTCTGCTTATCACTAGGACTCTGTAAGTATTTGTATCATCATTAGTAGTACATAGTTACTGTTATTTCTGAAGCACAACTAAAAGTAGAAATAGAAGCATGAGAAAATACCATTGATTCATAATAGGACAATAAAACAGCAATTATATAGGCAAGAGGGATATTGACACTCACTGAGAGTCTGCTATGGAGGTGGCACTGTACTAGGTCATTTATATCATCTTTTAAATCTTCATTATTGTCCTGTAAAATTGGTAGCATTATCCCCATTATATTGGGTGCCTGATAAATGAAGGTTAGAGAGGTTCGTGATTTCCCCAGTGTCACATAACGAGTAAATGTCAGGGTTATAATTCTATCACCTAACCAACAACATAATTAAGTTATGAGAATTTGTATTATTGTTTTAAAAATAGTTTCAACAATGTTTTTAAATATTATAAATAAATATAATTGATACACCTTTTAGCACATCATCTCTAAGATTGGACAGGTCTGAACATTTGAGTGAGTAGTTTGTGAGAGACAGATCGTTACCGCAAGTATTTCTGAAGGCCTTTACTTCTCATTTTTTAACAGAATTTAGATTATTATGTTAGAGATATAGTTTAAGAAAGAAATATACTATAAAGGCTGGCGAGATAGCTCAGTGGACTAAGCATTTTCTTAGGCAAATACAGAGGCTAGGATTTGATCTTTGGCACTGCATGCCATGCTGGTCCTGCCCCTGGGTGTGCTGAGCCAGTGATGGAGTCTGAGCATGGTGGTGCATGCCTGTAATCGCAGAACCAGGGAGGCAGAAAGCAGGAGGATCACTATGAGTCTGAACTGCATAGTGAGACCCAGCACACACATACACACACCTAAAAAAATATACTTGAAAGATGAGAAATGGCAGGAAAATAGTATCTTCAGTAACAATTTGTTGGACTATACTTCTTAAAATGTAATGATATTTACAGAAAAAGAATGAGGTAAGACCCATGATTTTCCAATGCAAAAAGGAAAAACAGCAATGTGAAAAGCAATACTGAAATAAATGGAATAAGGAAACTATAATAAAATAGTACATGGGAAAAATCAAGAAACAGTAAATAGAAGCAAAGTAATGCAGTTAAATTGCACTACATCTAACCTTCAATTCTAACTAATGTACTTGAAGTGATCACATTTGGGGACAGAAATAAGTCTGGTTGTGAGAAGGCAGGAGGAACTGCTATTTCTTTGTTATCTTTCAAGAATAACTTATACATAATTAAGCTGCAGATAAATATAACCGTGATAAAATTTAAAACAAGCAGAAGTTCTAGTCATAAGAAAAGATATGAAACATAACTTATGATGTGGGCAAGTTCTATTTCAGTAGGTAAGCCCCTGGATGCCTTTCTGTTCCATCAAATCTTCTGTTGGACACTGGAAGGTAGCTTTTCAATCCTTTCCCTGAGGTTAATGTTGCACAAACACATACACTAATCTAATCTCACCTATGAACACAGACTTAGTAATATTTACAGAAATTATCATATTAGCAAATGGATTCTAGCAGAGTATGAGAAGAATTATATTGTGATCAAATAAAGCATCTGAAAATGTGAGGGCAGTTTAGTATCAGGAAATCTTTAGATGAAACTCATCCATTAACAGATTACATAGATTAA
Organism: Myocastor coypus; assembly: GCA_004027025.1. Taxonomy (NCBI): domain Eukaryota; kingdom Metazoa; phylum Chordata; class Mammalia; order Rodentia; family Myocastoridae; genus Myocastor; species Myocastor coypus. The sequence goes on from PVJA010000943.1 coordinate 8,002, forward strand.
TTGGAGCAGCCATCTGATTATTTTCCATATATGTGCCTAAAAGAATCCATTTGATTAATCTCTCAGGTTTTTAGTTTAAAAATATCCATTAAGAAGAAAAGTCCATTTCCTAAAACTAACAATTATCCTACCAAACTCACAATAGATAAAATACGTAAAGATAAATCACCAAAAGCTTCCCCCAAAAGTCCAAATATGCACAAAATACCATTATCACCACTAATATTCAGCACTGTATTCAAGATCATAGCCAAAGTAGCAAGAAAAAAAAAAAAAAAAAAGACACATCAGTGCTGTACTGGAAAGGAACAGAATAAATTCCAAATACCAACATTCATGAATGAAGAACGCAAGAATTTCAAAATGTTGAAAATGGGGCCAGAGAGATATCTCAGCAGCATAAGCTCCTATCTGGCAAGCACAAGTTCTGAATTCAATCTCTGGCACCAAAAACAAAATTGTTGAAAGTAGTATATTAGAAGTAGAGAAACTGCACGTACAAAAACAATATTTCATGTATCAAAACTAATCAACTAAAAATTTAATGTAAAGGAGTCTATTAAAAGACATACATTCTTTTAGATTCTCATTCCTGCAAAGTTCTATGCATTTAATGTAACTCAAAGTATGTTATGTATCTAATCTAACTCAAAGTTCAATAGGATTTATAGTAGATATTGATAAATGGGCAAGATTATATGCTAGAGAAACTGTACACAGCTAGTCCAATTATGTTTTGAAAATTAAATCAAGAAAGAGGCATTGTCCTTCCAACAATTAGGACACTCTTTAAGTTTACAGTAACTTCAACTGTGTGATCTTGATACATGAATAAGCAAATCATAAACAGGACAAATAATCTTGAAGTAGAATGTATACACTGGAGTGATTTTATAAAAAAGAGACATGTCAAGTCTATAGATATATGATTGAGTTTTAAAAATTATTTGTAACAAGTGGACAACAAATTTAGACTTTAATTAATATCTATAAACATGACAAACAAAAGTAAAGCAAGAGGAAATATAAAAATATGAGACCATTTAGGAAATTTCTTTAAATCTTGAGATGATACAAAATTTCCTTAAGCAATGAGAAATGTGATAGATTTGACCTGATTAAAAATTTTAAATTTCTGGGCATGGTGGAGCATGTCTGTAATCCCAGACGTTGGGAGAGATTGGGAGGCTGAGGTAGGAGGATCAGTGCAAGTTCAAGACCAGCCTGGGCTACAAAAGTGAGCTCACGGTCAAGCTTAAACCATAGGGAGACCCTGTCTCAAAAAGACAAAAATAAATAAATAAATTTCCTTTACATCAAAAATTCAACAGAGATTTGAAAGACAAAAGAGAATTTGAAAGAGAAACAATATAGATATATTTAACAGAAAATGAGTTAATTGATGAACTATTTAAGAATTTCAAAATATTAAGTAAAGGTGAAAAGAAAAAAGTGACCAAAAAATCAAAGATAACTTAAGAGAAGAAGTACAGATAAATATAAATCTATCAAATAATTTTTTCAACTGTGTTAATAATCATAAAAATGCAAATCAAAACAATAATGGAAAGGAGGCTTTTGGATTAGCTCAGTTGCTTAAATGCCTGCTTGGGCAAACATAATCAGGTGCAGAAGACCATGTTTTAATTCCCAGCTCCATATGCTTTATCAGACCTGCCCTTAAGGCAGCCTGAATAAGAGAGAGAGAAAAAAAAAACCCTCTAAAAACAATAATGGATGGAGACATGTATAAAGCATCTCAGATTGGTTACTTTATCCATAGATTTGACACTTTAACACTTTTAATACTAGAGATTAATATAATATAAAATATTATTTTAACTTTTAACTTTCTCTTTTTTATTTAAAATGAATGGGAAAATATTTGTATCTCATAAATCAGCATTGGCCAAGGGAAATATAGGAAAAGAACATAAATATGACTTAGCACAACAGTTTTAACATTCTATGATGAAGTGAATACTTCAATGAACTGAGCCAATTAGTATTTATTAGATAGCAGTATGTATTGGTCAGGGTTTTACTTGGAGGAACAGAATGGACATAATATAAGGAATGGATATTAACACAAAATATACAATGTATAAGGAATTAAAATATTGGCTTATAATAGTCAGCCACAGAGTCAGACGAGGAAGCGCGCACAGGGCATCTGCACTCTTCCGACTGAAGAATTCAATCCCGAGGTCTGGACTTCTCTGCAGCACTCTGTGTACGTCTGTATCCATTGGCTCATGGGTCTGCGATGGAAGACTGAAGTATCTGTAATGGATGCTAAGCGTCTGTGACGGATGACAAAAGATCCAAGCTGGAGGCCAAAGAGTCTGCGCTGCAAGCCAAACAATGAAGTCCAGTCTGAATGTGAAGACTGAAACTTCTCCAACGAAGTGAAGTGTTGACTCCTTCTTCAGCGCTTTAAAAGGTCTTTTTGTGCTCAGTCTTTCTGACATGGGCTCATTGTGCCCTAGGGTGAAACCAATCATATCCCAGGATGGGCCCTTGATCCCACTCTAGGGAGAAATCCAATCATATCCTAGGCAGGCTCTGGTCACACTCCAGGGAAGAACCAATTGTACCCCAGAGTGGGGCTCCCACCAACAGGGAACTGGGCTGCCAAGTTGACACATTGTATCAACCACTACACAACACATATCACATTTCCTTTTAATTATACATTTTTATCCCCAAGGAATATGTTCTTAGGTTGTCAGTTTGCCAGTGGATCAATATGGGAACCATCATCTACCTAGGCTTCAAACTCTTGATGAAAACACAACTCTCAGCCGAGTGTGGTGGCTCATGGCTGTAATCCCAGCACTCGGGAGGCTGAGGCAGGAGGATTGGTGTGAGTTCAGGACCAGCCTGGGCTACAAAAGTGAGCTCAAGGCCAGCCTCCACTGCATAACGAGACTCTGTCTCAAAAAGAGAAAAGAAAAAAAAAAAAAAAAAAGAAAGAAAAAGAAAACAACTCTCGTGGACAGACAAAAGCTCTGTTGTTTTGAAGGATCTGAGTTCTGGTTGAGGTTCATTGCTTTGATATGTTGTATTTAACAAGAGAGGCAAATTAACATCAGGAAGCGACATGTCTAGTATTGACACAAAACAGATTATCATTGAGATATTATTATAATAGTAAGATTTGGATCACATATGTCATATAATCTTGGATTTATTGCAAAGAATGACTTTTTAAAAATATCTAACTCCATGGGGCCCGGCAGGATGGCTCAGTGGTCTAAAGCGCCTGCTTGGAAAAGCTTGGGCGGCTTCGGGGACCACAGTTCAATCCCCGGCACCACATGCTGTGCCAGCCCTGCCCTCGGGGCGGGCTGAGCTGGCCATAAAAATGAGTGAATAAACAAATAAAGGTTCTGAAACAAGAAAAAAAAATTTTTTTTAAAATATATTTTAAAAAAATAAAAAATAAAATAAAAAAATAAAAATATCTCACTCCAGTGTATTTAAGTCTACTGAATGTTATCTATAACTGTACTATCTTTAACACAATGAAGTCGAAGCCTGTTCTCCCAGCTGATCCCATAAAAGTGTGTAATACCTTTCTTCTTTCAGCCAATAAGCACATGTAGCTTTAACAACTGCTAATTCTAGCTAACAATACAACATATACAGACTGGGCTGGGAAGATAACTCAGGGGCACAAGAGCCTGCCTGGCAAGTGCAAGGTCCTGAGTTTAATCCCAGGTTCTGAAAAAAAAAAAAAAAAAAAAAAAAAAAAAAAAAAAAAAAAAAAAAAAAAAAAAAAAAAAAAAAAAAAAAAAAAAAAAAAAAAAAAAAAAAAAAAAAAAAAAGCAAGTAAACTTTAGTCATCTCATAGCATTATGCATAATGGATACAGTACAACCAAAATAAATGGCCCCAATAATGCTCCAGTAATTCAAATATATTTTTATGTTTCTTTTACAAAACCTAGCAGTTTTGTTCATTTATATATTATGTATACATGTACAATAACAACTATTACGTCAGTATTTACTTTCTCAATCTCTTTTTTTTTATTGCAAGGTCCTTTAGGGATTCAGAATTCACTCAGTAAGTGATTTCAAGAACAATGTCATGCAAACTGTTGGAACTCAGTAAGTATCTCTTGAGTGAAGCAGATGATTTGAAGCATTTAGGAGATGAAGTCACACCTGTGACTCCCCAGAAAAATTAGGGATGGATTACTTTTAGTAAGTGCCTACATGCTTGCACTTTTGTGGGTTTTGGTTTCATACTTCAGCACCTTAATTACATCCTGGGCAGCTCTGAAAGCTTTTCTCCTAAGGGCAGCCATGAGCTTTTTCCAACTCTGTGCGTATGTGTGGTGCGTGTGCACAGCTAAAAAATTTAGCGCCCGGTTTGTGCAAGCGAGGACTCTGAACAGGGAGAAGTTATTTCTATCAATCAAACTTCAAAGTGATTTGTTTGGAATAGCTTATTTTGAACCCACTCCTCTAAAGGATAAGACATCATCTTGTAGACAAGTGGTGCTTCCTGCCCTTGGCTGCCCGACATTCTTACGTGGCTGAACTTTTCCTAAATTCCCGTGGGTAAGAAAATTTCTTGACGTAAAGGAATGTGTGTGCATGAGACACTCAGGGATGGATGGAGAAGAAGACTGAGAATTTATGTATCTTACAGGCAGAATCCTCCAGATTCAATGGAAGACACTTTAAAGTAAAAACACAAAAGCGGATGGACTTCTGTCAGGCTCCTCTGCTCAACCGAATGAGTCTTTCCATTCTCTTATTTTACAAATCCATTAACATTTTCAGTACAAGAACCTGGATATGCATATGTTTTGATGCTCTCTGTCCAGGAGAAGGTAATTATCATAGGGCCAAAGGAGCAGCAGCAAGAGGAGCGGTTATAACATCTACCATATTCTTTATTAAGTACTAACCGAACATACGTGAAGCCACCCAAAAGGCCAGGTCAGGCCAGCACTAGTTTGGTGGACACAAGTGACTCATTAGGAAATGAAAATAGCAAGTAGTTGTGAATGCAATGTACTGACATCCTTTTCAGAAATGACATAGAAAATCTGCTTACTTCGACCTTGCTAGCATTGTATATATAGGAATATATGAATATATGAACATATAATATACAACACAGGTCTTTTCTGCACTGGAAACTACAAATCGTTTAACAAACAGCTCTTTAAAGAGATGTAAGCAAGCCAATATAAGGCACAAAATTGGTCCATGTTCTCATACTTATAGCATAATATTAAAGTATTAGAATAAAGCAGTCCTCTTTAATATACAAAATAAACAAGGATGAAAACCTTTTCTCAATAAAATCTGTGGTTCAGCTATACTTGCTGAAGCCAAATAAACAATCGTGAATTGACACACAGACAGAAATGTGTATAAATTATTCAGAATGAAATGTTCAAGTAATATTAACCTAAAGGAATAGTCATCAATTTTGTACTGACAGATGGCATTGGGTAGTTAGTATTCAAGTGTTACTACATAAATAATATTGATTTATGCTAACCAAGAAGACTGAGAAAAATTTTTATCAGGATGCCCAAGTTCTGCTCCTTCTGGCTTGATCAATCACCTCTCTACTGAACTGTATCATTTTCTTGGAAAATTCCTAGCCAAGAAATCAGGCTTGAGCAAAATGAATAATGCATTCACTGCAGTGTTAGACTAATGACCCTTAAGTGCTTTTAAAAAATGAGTAGCAATGACTGCTTCCCTTATGAACAGGCTCCCTCTCTCTCCCCCTTTTCTTCCCCTCCCCTTCCCCTTCCTCCTTCCCTTTCTCATTCTCTCTCACTTCCTCTCTGGTAGGAAGTAAACAGCCTTGACTGTTTCACTGTTTTTAGATGTGCATGAAAAGAGGCTGAATAATCAATAATGCCAAAGGAAGAATACGCACAGTACAGCTATTTGATTTCCTTTTTCTCTTCTCCACTCTTGGCTCACAATCTTGGTTCCCATTCTCAGCACTTTTCAGTCTTCCTTGCAAGTCTCCTTTGTATTGATCATTTCTGTATTTACTTTTACTGCTTTCATAAAACTATTGTTATCATAAAGGTATTGATCAAGTAGAGACAGGAAAGAGAGATCTATTTACTTTGCAAAGGTAGGAGGGATATCTGACAGGACGCATGCAATCTGCCTTTGTTGGCATTTGTATGCATAACTTTTTTTTAATCACTCCTGAGTGGGTCTTTTTTTTTTTTTTGAGACAGGGTCTCACTGCAATTTAGGCTGGCTTTGAGCTCACTTTTGTAGCCCAGGCTGGTCTCGAATTCACAACGATCCTCCTGCCTCAGCCTCCCAAGTGCTGGGATTACAGGCGTGAGCCACCACGCCCGGCATGAGTGGGTCTTTGAAGAGACACAGTAGTGGCTCAAATTTCTGTACCATAATCTTTGAAAATCTGCATAAAGCAACATGAATAACACAAATACCTACATTAAACATGCCTAAAAAGAAGCTTGCATTAGATTATTAAAAGGAAGGCAAAAACCTCTGTTTGAATAATATAGGACAATTTGAATTAACTTACCCCAAACCCATTAAGACAGTACTTGAGGTAAAAATAAAAAAATATATTGGATTTAGAAGAGAGACGTAATTACCTCCTCTCTCTCTCTCTCTCTCTCTCTCTCTCTCTCTCTCTCTCTCTGTGTGTGTGTGTGTGTGTGTGTGTGTGTGTGTAGAATGCAACTAGCAGATAGCTGCTGAGAATGGAATTGTTCTATAAGAAAGTAGTCATTTACAAAATTAGTGTGGGGTCAGGTAACATCACTATTCCCTTTGCAATTCTCATTAGGTCAAAATAGCAATCCCTCAACCATCACTTTCATCTTAAGAAGCATGAGCTGGTTTTGCCCTTTTAACTTAAGCCTTTCATTCTAAGGAAGGATTAGACTCCACACCGCCAGTTTCTTTTAAATTTCTTTGCCATTCTGTCTTTAGAGGAAATCAACCTCACATTGTGTTATTCTTATGTCCCTAAGTAATGTTTCTTTAAAAAAAAGATGAATCGTTTTCAATAAAGTGAACCCAGTTTGATGGAACTACTAAAGTAGAAAAGAAAAAACCTTCATTATTTGAAAAGGGTCCCCAACACTATAGCAGCCAAACCCTAAAGTCTGCTGGTGAAGCCATTGATGCATTATTATTCTTAGGCTTCTTTTCTTTCCAATAAAAATGTAAAGGAAATCATTTAAAGCCTAAATGACATCACTGGGCAACTGAAAGACCTGTCTTCTGTTCCCTAATACCAACATTAGGAGAATGTGAATTTCAATGTGTATTCAGTTGGAAGGCTCTGGAGACAGATTTTTTTTTCAAACTCACAGCACCCAGTCACACTCAGTCAAATACACATGGACCTGCTCATAAAGCTACCCAGCTTCCCACTGTCCCACTCTTTTGCCTGTATAACACTGAGAGAATTAGAGGCATAATAAGACTTTCTAGCTTATAGTAACAAAGCAACTGCCCCCAACTGTTCTACAGAGCTACATAATTGTCTTTCAAACACCTGTTTCCTTCTGCTATTTTTCCATCTCATCTGTCATTACGATCTAATGATTTGATTATGTGGATACATCATTCTCTAGATGTTAAATGAATCCAATTTACATATAATAATATTATGGAAAAGGAGAGTGGCAGAGGGCAGAGGTTGGAGAGAAGTGACTGCCACTCGTAACCGGCTTATTAATGCACCCTCCAAAACTCCAAATAATTAAAAGCTACTTTGCTGAAGTTATTACTGACTAAAAACCTTATATTGATTTACCTGTATAAGTAAATGGTGTATAATTATCATCCCACTTAGTAGTTTTCATATTATAAGGGGTCAGCTGGATTTTGATTCTAAGCACAGTTTCTTCAGGAAAAGATATATTTTAACTGGACAGCAAAATACAGAGCCTAAGCCTTCACAACCTTTTCTAAAAATCTGACAAACTTAAGCATCTGTAGGTTTGTATTTGGTTGCATTTACCCTAGCAGAAAAGTCTTCTAGGAATGTAAGGTGCCTATATTGTTTGTTCCAAGTGTTTAATGTATAATTAAAATAATACATGATAAGTGTGGATTTAAAAATCTCGAGAGAAAGTAAAAATGCTTTTGTCATTGCTGTTGTTCTTGTTTTATTATTGTTCAAAGTGAAAATCTTGTGTAGTAACAGCTACAACGGTGTTCAGTTGTAGGGTGTTAGATCTCACCTTTCAAGAAGGTGCACCTGCATGTGTATGTGGCATTCAGCAGCTTGGCAGCGCTAGGTGAGACTTGCTCCTAGTAACCTGAGTAGCATCTGCTTCAGACAGGAGCTGGCACGAGCCTAAGTCACTCGCCTGCCTCTGCCCAGCCCTCCTGCTCTGCAGTCACCTGTGCAGACTTTCTGCCCTGAAAACACGTTCTTGGTAAACATTACACAGATTTGGTTACATCTTACCTCATATTGCCTGTGGTGTAGCTTAATATTTCTCAGGAGATAATCATAAAACCTTGTAATATTTATTACGTTTAGGAGATGCTTTAGTTTTAGCAGCAAAACATTTACAAATAATTTCTGAGAGACTGTGCACCTTGACACAAGACTGCCTTTGCCATTGCACTTTTCTTCGTAGCTATGGCACTTCGCGCTGGCTTCAAATTTGGAGAATTTATTACATTTTTGCCCTTTGATTCCAGAGGCACTCATCATTTTGCCTTATTTTGTCCAATTAATGGGCCTAGGTAAGTCTGTTAGAAAAAGTGAAATAATCAATGGAGCACTTAGAGAAGCTTGCAAGTAGAAAGAAAAACACGGGAAAGCCTTGTAGCTGTGGGCAGGCTTCAGCAGTGTTTTTAACCTCCACTTGGCTTCTCAGCTGAGATGACTGCAGCCTCCCGCTGCTCTTTTCTGCATACCCAATTTTGCCTTTAATGGTCTCCAGCTGTAGTTGGCTCGCTTTTACACTTTAGTTTTATGCTCTCATCTCTCATCTCTGAAGTAATTGCAAAGACAATAGAACTTGAGACCTCGCTTAAGTGAGTAATAATGGTAAGTTAGTCCCTCGGCTAAGTAGCAGGCTGCCCAAAGCTTCATCTATTTTTATAAATTGCACCAGAAAGCAGAAAAATCTGAACAGCAATTCAGAAGCTCCTTTCTTACTGTGTAGCATCCTATGAAAATGTTGCCGAGCCCTTTATTATTATTACTTAGATCACACTTCAGTATGTGAGTTGAGTCCACAGTCACAAGTTCCATGGATTCAGTGAGTATAGACACTTACTCCCATTGAGTCACAGATGGTCTCAATATTTCTCCCTGTGTTTTAAGACTATACACCACTTATCAAACTCATTTCTCTCTCCTCACTCCAAGAAAACCAGTGATTCTAGGAGTAGCTCTTCCATGTGTTTGGCAACCATTTATCAAGGCTCTGCTATGGCTAGGCACCATTCTCAAAATAGAGCTGAACAACTCGCTCAAAGGCCCTCCAAGGCAGGCTCACAAAAGATGCATGACTACCTAATAATGCAATAGGTAGAGTTCTTCCAGACAGTACATGTGTCTCAAAGAAAGTGAAGCATGTTGATGCTACAGAAAACAAATTCAGGGAATGGGAAGGAAGACTAGGTAAAATTTAGATGGTCCAAAAGGTCATGCTCAGGAGGTAGTAACTCTTTAAAAACACAGTAAATGGGTGGTAAGAAGGAAGAAATCAAGAGAAAACCAGAAAAAAGCAAAACTGAGGTATGGGAAACAGCTTTATATATAAAGAGCTTAAAACAAAGAAAGGTAGAGCTTAGAACGATGTCTTATTATCTGTGATGCAAGAGTGTAGAGAATAATAGGAAATGAGATATAAGAACTAGATTGGAGCCAGACTATAATGATCCTTGGAATATTGCTAAAGAGTCTAAATGCTGCTTTGGTAGAGATGGATGCCACTGGAATATGTTAGGCAGAGACGGGCCATGGTATAAGTTAAAACAGATAATTCAGCACAAACTCCTGTGAGACTATAGACTGATAAAGGCTGCTGAGCATGTCTGTGGGAGGGAGGTGGTGGTTTTGTCAATGAATGATAGCAGAGAAAAAGTGAATGAACCTGGACACATTTAGAGTGAGACTCTAGGGCATTTGTGATTAAGTGGACGGTACTGACACTTACAGTAATGAAAGCAATGGAGCCATAGCAGGCTGAGGGAGGGAAGAAGGGTCAGGGTCCTAAGCAAGCAGACCTCAATTTTGAGAACTAAGTCTGCATGAAAACTCGCATTTGTGAATCATTTCACTAATCTATAGACTACGAACTCGTTAAAAAATTTTAAAATTAATTCCATGCTCCTTTCTTCTCATCTCACACTTAGTTTCCTCCATTTATAGTCAAGAGCATCCTGAAAACCCTCTTCAGGCATACATTTTCCCCAGCTAAATGGGAAGAAATTGCACAGAGGTAGTGACTGCTACTCAAGTCTTGGTGATAGTGTGGCCCTAGTCATCGCTCAAATATTGAAATAATAAAGTCTAACATGAATATATTGAGTAATTTTCAATATAATTATGTTTTAAGATGTTTCCACTAAGTACATCGTGGCAGCCCATGATGGACAGGTTCTCAGTGGTGTCTGTGGCACTATGTATGGCCCTAGTGGAGGGAAGCCTGCTTCATTTGTTTTGTGGAGACTGCTACTCTTTCCTTGTGTGAGGAAAAATGGTCAGGAGTGTTTCATAGAGCCAGTGACAAAGGGAGCCTACCTAAACAGCTTATGTTTTCACAAAAGCCTTTTAAATATTTATTTTTATTAAAAGTAAAATCCAATTTAATTACTGTATGCTTTACTTTGAGTTGTTGATAGAGTCTATTAAAGTTTTATAGGGCCAGCGAGATAATTAGTGGACTAAGCACCTGCTTAGGCAAGCACAGGGATCAGGGTTTGATCCTGGGTACAGCATGCAGTGCTAGCCCCGAGCTCCAGGTAAGCTGAATGTGATACCAAGTCCCGGTGTGATGGTGCACGCCTATAATCCCAGTGTTGGGGAGGCTGAAAACACGAGGATCACTACCAATCCAAGCTGCATAGTGAAACCCTGTATCAAATTCATGTTGTATTTTATAAAAGTTTTTTCCTAATTCTTATATTGAGGGAAGACTTGTTAGTAAGTTATTTGAACTCATTTACCTACTTTTTAAAGTAATAAATCACTCCAAACCAGTAAGAAGGGAAATCAGGACTGGAACACCTGTACATTTGTATAAACTGGCAGATTTTCTTCACATTTTAAATATATATCTTTCAGTTTTCTTTATTCTATCGCTATCCTTTATCTTTGCATTATATTCTAATGAACATTACATATATATAATATTTATATAATTAAAATTAGCAAACATTGTTTTGACACAGTAAAATTAAGCATTGCTTATAACTTGTCCTTTTGCTGATCCATTATTGTAATGCCAGTCTAATTAGGGTATCCTCACTGCTGCTAGGAAATGCAGCATTTGCAGTTTATGCTGTTAATATAGTAAGAGTCAGCCAAAGCAAATACAGGTACAAACCTTCACAGTCACGAGTGTGCATCCCAACCAGGGAAGGCGAGGACACCTCACAAAGAACGTTGAAGCAAACCATCATCCTTACCTAGTGCACAGTCTACTCGGGAGACTTCCCCAGAGTTCGTGGATCTTGAAATTTTATGGGATATAGAGTATATAAAACCATCATATTTGTTACGCATTTCATCCGCAGCTTTCTTAAGAGCATTGGAAATGTTCCAACTTTGCAGTGCAAGGAACTGATGCCACTACTGACACTCTGGAAACAGATTGGGGGAACACAAGGACTGCAGAGCATTATGGGGAAGAACCTGAGCCTGGAGAGCCGCGTAAGTCACATGATTTTAACTCCACTTGGAAGAGCCACCCTGCATCCCCTGGAACCCCTCGACTCCCACGCAACAGGACGTGAATACCCGAAATTACTTGAGGGCTGCGTGGCAGGTAACTAGATGTCTAAATAAACCACTTAGGACAGAGTCACATAGGAAACTCTCATAAAAGTTATTTATTATTATCATTATTAAATAGGCTGCCAGGGCAAGATGAGAAGTAAAACATTGAAAGTTAAAGCTGATGAGTTCTAAGAAAAGACAATAAAGCCTGCATGGGATATCCTTCCTGAGTATTGATTAAATGCTTTTTGTTTATTTCTATGCTAGATTTTTTCTCTTACAGACAGCCTACCTGAAGGCTTCCTTCACTGCTGCATGTTTTCCATCCACTCTGCTGTAGGTCAGACATTTTACTGCATGCAGTGCCTGAATTAACAAGATCCATCTCTACCACTTAGGGGATCACAGACATGAAAATAAATTAACTTTAAGTAGTATGATAAATGCTCTCATTGGCACAATGAGTTTCAGCATAAAGAAATAATAAAATAAACAGAAATTAAAGTGAGCTACTAAGAATCATGGATATCTAAAATAAATATTGAGACTTTCCAGAGAGACAAGAAATAAAGTTAATCCCTAAATAAAATATTATGTAAAAAAGTGAAAATAGGGCAGGCCAAACAGCTCAACATATTAAAGCACCTGCAAGTAGTCTCAGGGGCCAGGGGTTCAATCCCAGGCCTGCCATGCTGGCCTCATCCATAGGGCATGCTGGGATGACAACTGAGACTGGGTGTGGTGCCACTTGCCTGTAATCCCAGCTCTTGGGAGGCTGTAAACAGGTGGATCACTATGAGTCCGATCTAGTAGTGAGACCCTGAATACCCTGTACACACTTCCTTAAAGGAAAAAAAAAAAAAAAGTGAAAATAAAAGAAAAGAAGATGTTTAAATGCACATGACATCTGAAGAAAAACAGAAAGTCAAATATGACTGTGCTGCTACTGGGTGTATGCATAGATGCTTGGATAATTTCATTCAAAACATTTTTAATCTTTCTTTGAAAATTTTTATGTTTTATGCTCAGTAATGCTTATAATATAGCAAAAACAATATATGTGAAGAATCCATATAAATATATACATGCACTGGGACATATATCCAAAATTTTTTACTAATAAAATGCACAATTACAATAGTTTGAGATCACTACCACCTCAGTATATCTATGTTCTGACATGGGGAAATATAGGGCTTTTCAAGGAAAACCTTATAGAAATACTGTACTAAAGCCTATACCAACAGGTTTTAAACATATTCTAAAATACACATCTCTTACCCCTTAGTTGCTATGTAATGTAAACAGTAAGAAGTACTGCCAGGTTGCTTTCTGTTTTACCCACAGTCTATATAAATGTCCACCTGAACTGACCAAACTAGACTTTTCTTTGCTTTTCTCCCTTGTTCAACAGTTTTAATAGACAAATGAGCTGCACATTTGGACACAGGCACAGAGAGCTAATCCAACACACAAGTTAACATATAAGATTTCAATTCATATAATATTAGCTAGTAGAGTAGGATGGAGAAATACTTCGACAGTGTTGACAGAAAGACTCAGGAAAGTGAGATCATTAGTGTTTCAGGATTTAAAAAAAGGTAGTTTAAATGGAAAGGAAGATATGAATGAGGAAAACTCAGACAAGGGGCTTAGGAAGTCTTTTTTTAAAAATTTAGGGAAGGATCAACAGGGGTATACAGGGTCTTACTACATAGATCAGACTCATAGTGATCCTCCTGTTTTCAGCCTCCCAAATGCTGGAATTACAGGTGTGTGCCACTACACCAGTCTCAATCGCCATCTCAGTGTGCCCTAGAAGTGGACCCAGCATAGCATGCCAGGCATCGAATCCCCACCGCTGTGCGCTGTCTAAACAGGTGCTCTTTAGTCTGCTGAGCTATCTGATTAGTCCTAGGAAGTGTTGATGAATGGAATTCTGAAGAGGGACTGGCTGAGACTTGCAGACCAGGAATACCTCTAATTTAGATCTAATCTGCTCACCCTTTACCTCAGGGTCCTTATCTGCCTCACCTTTCCAAGTACTACTGAGTCTTGATTTTTTGCTTTTGAAACAACAGCCTGAACTTTTGACATATCCATTTTGATATATCCCACCCTCTCACCTGTGAGCCTGTGCTAAATGCTGAGAATTTCTGGCACAGCTTGCTCATAAAAATAATAATAAAAAACCAAAAACATATATGATAAGAAAAGCCCCAGATCGAACAAAACATATTGGCAGCACAGCCAGAAAAATAAATACAAAGATACATTCAGCTAAGTACTGGAGGGGGAAAAAACAAACAAATGTTTTATTCCAAATTACTCAACAAAGTTGAAATCTAGTTATCAAAAGAAGAGTCTAAAGTCATTATTTGACTGACTATAGTAGTGCAGAATAATAAAGAAAAGGTGCAAGGAACTTTGTCTAACTGACCACCCACATGATCTGTCTAATCAGAGGAATTCATCAAGGCAAGAGATGGGAAATACAAACAGTTTACACTCACTGCAAAATTTCCATGAGGAAAGTAATGAAAATCCAGTTTCCTGAGATTTTGTCTCTACTGGATAACCTTCCAAGGACAAAACCATGTTAGCTGTTTTTCTGCTAGGACCAAATTCTAGGCATCTATAACTGAAAGGAGGACATTATCTGAACCTTGGTCCAGGTGTCTGAGGGTGCAGTCCACAATTGCTTGGCTCCCAGGCAGACACATTCTGTGGGAAGGCTGGGAAGCAGAAAACTGAGTGGAAGTGTGGTGAACCAGACACAGAGTGACAGCTGTCTATGACCCACCCAAACACAGCCAATCCCCTGGTGACCTACAGCCTGTCAAGTTGGCAGTGAATCTTAACCATCACACTTGGAAGTACTGTAAAGCACAACACCAGATCTGCTAAGTGGATGTGAAGAAGGGCACATAAGAACCTGTTGATCAAAGCACCTAACAGAAGAACTCAGAAATGGGTAACTGAAATTTTATATAACTACACAGTTAAGTTCTTAATACCCACAAATAAGAGAATATTATCCAAGAGTTAAGAAATTCCAGTATGTTAAGAATTTGTCACTTTCAGAATAATACATGGCTTCTGGAAATCAATTGAAGAATACTGAACTCAGAAATAGGTGCTTAACACACTGTTTGGTAAAATCTTTTTTCTGCTGTCATATCACCCAGGGAAATTTTGAAATGAAGAAAAATGTCTTTTTTCAAACAGGTTACTATGTACATACTGTTGGAGGGGAGGTAGGAAATGTAGCTCTTTATTCTCAGGCAAAGGAGACAGCAGAAAGTCAAGCAAGAATTTGGGTCAGACTCACAGGAGACAGCTAAAAGGTTTTAAATAGATGGGCAGGGCAGTGATGAATGCCCAAGAACTGATTCTCCAATTTACATAGCTTCACTACCGGTGCTAATGTTTATGTTACTCAAATCCAAGTCTAAAGTGGGTAAAAGAGTGGAACTCTTTTATCAATCTCCAAGACTAAACTACTTTTACCTATAGAAATAAACAAAACTACCATCTCTTCTGCTACCTCTAAATAAATCTTTCAGGAAGGATACATTAAGGAGAAGACAGTTTTAGCAAGGTACATATCTAAGGGAAGACAGGCATTCTGCGACCATGAGATCTCTCAGGATCAGAGGCAGCAATTAGATTTTTAAATAGAAGTTGCTCTTACCCTTCCAATAACAGTGACATCAGCCAAGAATTAAATGTCATATTTCCATGAACATGGAGATTGATTTTTAAATTGATGTCTGTATGAGATGTGATTAGCATTCTTATGCTAGTTGAGAGACACAAACTCAGGTGTAAATTCAAGTGGTAAATGCTGTGCCATTATGCTAAGTGTTGATTCATGTCAGATTAGTGATTACAGTGCCATCCATCCCACCTAATATGGCAGAGTATAAATATGAGTGGGTGAATTTTTACTGTAGTCTCTGCTACTTTTTCACTCACTAGGACCAAATATCTGATCCCCAAAATTAAGGAAGGAGGTTTCAGTCCATGCTGGGCTGGCTCTAAGGCAGAGTAGCGCATAGCAGAAGGAAGCAGTTCATGGCAGGGGAAAACAACAAGAGAAAAAAATAAAGGCAGCAGCTGTGACAACTAGCAAGCCTCTGTTCCTTCTGTGTGAAGACCAGAGGTCCCTAGCAGAAGTGAGACAAACCATCCTTCCTCAGTCTCCTTTATATATCCTTTAAGTGCTCAGCCATTCTAGGCAGGGCCCTGCACACTGTAGGCTGGGCCCTCCATGCCCTAGTGAGGAGTTGTAGAACTACACAATCTCCAAGCCCTCCTCTTCCTGCACAGGATGAGGATGTTGACAAAGTGAGAAAGCTGGCTCTCTGCTGAATCACCTAATTAAACTTCTGAACTTCTCAAGTTGACACGATTTATCAGCCACTACGACGCACATAGGTAGCGCTTTGCATCTGACTCAAGATGAGAAGGAAACAGTACCTGTGCTAGATGTCAGACTAGCAGTAAGGAAAAGGCACTCAATGACTCAACTGCTCATTTCATTCTCTATTAGTAGACAGTTTACGAAACAATCTTTAGTTTTCTATTTTGCTGTGCTAGCATTTGCAAGGTTTTCTTTTCAGTAGACTGTCTTTGCAGCACACAAAATTGCTCCTGCAAGACTGGATATAGTGAGGGCCAGTCCCCCAGAGAACCTAGCTGATAATCAGGTGGTAACCAAGAATTAAAAGATTATTTAATAATCATTGAAGAACAACAGAATCAGGTTGTTACAAACACTCTACCCAATTGCCATGTGCTTCCTCTGACACCAGGAACAGGGATGGACGATCCATTGGTTTATTCATTTACTCCATGTGTAGTGTTTAAGTACATAGACATATATCTAAACTACTTAGTTTTTCATCCTGGCACCATCAGGAACCAGAGCTAACTTGCTATCCAGGCCTCTGCTTCCTCTGTTGTGACTTAGAAGTAAAAATTGTATCTTTGACAGAATTATCCTTTAATTGTATGAAATTTTGAGTTACTACATGTAAGACTTTAGAGCATAGAGTTTGACAAGTGTTTGTTGTTACTCTACAACAAAGGCTTACTGTTTACCAATTATGTATAACCCTGGACAACAATATTTAGTCCCTACAAATCATCATGGATTTTCTTTAATTGGTGATAGACTTGTTTACTCTCACTTAAGCTTCTTGATATTTTAAGTACCTTTGTAAAATATATCTTTCCTTGTATCAATGTTACATCTGATGATAATTTTGTAGACAAAAATAATGATGGAATTTTGCAATCAATGACTATTCATTCTAACCCCTAATGGTTTTAAACAATTGTGATGGCTCCAGGTAGGAGTACTATAGGAAGGGAAAACAGTTCCTTTGCTGTGGTTCAATAATAATGCTGGCTCTGTGGAAGAACAATCAGAAAAATCATGAAAATTGTGCTGCCTTCTGTCCATCCCTTTTCTGTCTCTAGCATTTGCCTCATGATATCTCTGTCATTGCAGAAATCAGTGAAGACTCTCTCTGCTGCAAGGTGCAGAAATTCTACTGCACCTTGGGAAGAATTTTCTTCCTTAGATGTGCACAAAGCTCAAAGGCTGGAGGCTTTAGTATAGCTGCAGTGATCATACCAGGACCCCGCTCTTTCGCTCTCTATTCTCCTCCATGAAAGATTCATGCTCTGATGCTGTGCAGTGGAACAGGCACTTTCCAGGATAGCTAGGTCTCCAATCTCCCAAGCCAGGTTTCACAAGAAGGATGGTGTATCTCTCAGCAGTGATAACACAGTCCTTTTGCTATGGCTACATGCTGGATTTTTGAATTATACACACACTTAAACCAATCTCAGTGATCAGGGAGAATAATTATTTGAGAACTGTGTCTGAGTCGCGCAGTGACCCCTGTAGCTGGAAGTGAAGTGATTCCATCACAATGTGAATTCCAGGACATGGGTAAGGAATAAACAGCAGAGGGAAACCCAGTGCTTCTGCACTGCCCTTTTTGCCTGCAGGCAGTGGGAAAGATACCTCAGGCACACTGCACCGGCATCCACATCAGACGCATGAAAACGCAGTACATGGACAAAGGAGATACACCATAGTCACGATTTTGTTTATGCCCTTTTGCATTACAAGGACATGGGTATTTTCCTTTGATAAAATATTTTGTTTCTATAAAACACAATAATCAAAGAGGTTTGGGGAAGCTACACATTTTTTAGACTTCATTTTTTATTAGCACATGTTTATCATACATGTTTATCACAAACATCATAGGACATTTGTACCTTCACATAGTATATCTTAATTATTCTTTTTTTTTTTTTTACTTTTCACCTTCTTTCCTTGAAACTATTAAAAAAAAAAAAAAAAACAAGACAAGATCAGTCTTTTAAAATTTCACCATCTTACTCATATGAGTCAAATGCAATAATCATTGTATACATATTTATTGGCTATTTGCTATCTTCCAAATGTTAGAAACTGAAAGAAGAACAAAATGCTGTCCATAGACTCAAGTTGCTTGTTGTTTGATTAAGGAGACAAAATTGTAAATAAATTCAACATTATTGTTAAAATTCAAATTCAAATGAAGTATCTTTTGTTGGGGGTTTTAGAAAAATACCTGTGGCTTCAGATATTTTGACTACTTTCACAGTTTGGGGTTTTTCAAGGGGAATAAGATAAGATGGAACACATATTTTATTAGATTATTTATAAATAATCACTCAAACAATCCTATACAAAAAGGGAGTAAAAGAAATCTGTTCACACTCTAAAAATATCAAAGAATCCAGTTGCGATCCTGGTTCACACAATAATGTTCTGTGTGAGTCCTAGAACCCATAACAATGTTTCCACAAATCCAAAAGGAGACCTAGAGCCCATGACAATGTTCCAAGAAGGCCTGTTTCATCCACCTGTGTTGAGTAGGCCCAAAGGTCAACAGGGGAAGCTAGAAAGTCTACATCAGCAGGATGAAGGATCTGTACTAGTAGGCTGAGGGATCTGCACTGCAGCCAGGAAGTGGTGCTCAAAGTAGGAATAACAGCTCCCTGAAAAGCACCACAGCAATAGTGAGGTCTTGAGCTTCCCTGATGATGAAGAAAGCCAAGCTTCCATCAAGAAAGCCGATGTGACAAGCTTCTCCAAGAGACTGAGCAGTGCACCATATTTCCCTCTAGGGCAAGAAAGCGACGCTCAAGGTGAGGAGCAGAGCTTCCCAAAGTTAACTATAGCCATTCCCAGTGACAGTGAGGTTCTGAGCTCCTCTTACAGTGAAGACAGCTAAGTTTATCAGGAAAGCCAGCATCATAAGCTCATCTAGAAGAGTAGCCCAAGAGAACCAGCAGCCCCCTAACAGCTTCCCCACAGTTTCTATCAGCTCACAACAGCCTCTCTTCTGCTCCAGTTCTGCCTCTTGAGCTGCTGGCAACAATCCTCAGGTGGGCCTGCCATGTCCAGGAGCAGGCTGATTCAATTCAGCTGTATGTTACAAGGTGACCACCAGCAGTCAATCCACTACATACAATGAATGAATAGATTATTACGGTATACTTAAGGATTAATCTTTTGTTTTCATTCAGCAGCTGTGTAAGACAGACATTATGTCATGTGTTGGATATAAAATGATGAACAAAGTAGACCTGATTGTCCTTGCCTCCTTGGCAATTATTTTGTGGTAGTGAGAACAATAAAGAATAAGAGCAAATTACATTATTGAGCATGCTATGAAAATTTCTATGAAGGCATGAATCTGAGGAATGTGATAAAGAATTTGTGACAGAGCTAAAAATACTTAATAGAGCTAATGTGGCAGGGAAATTATCAGACTTTGAGGGATTTATTTCACTCTGAGACATGAAGAATATGTAGAAAGGAGTCAGGGAATGCCTGAGGGGAATAGCCTTCCCCCAGAGGGACAGGAGGGCCCGTGGGGCAGTGCTGGTGAAGCACAGAGCTCGATACATTCAAGGAAATGCAGTGTTGAGAAGAGGCTAAAGAGAAGGCTGATGGTAAGGAGGCCAGAAACAACCTCGAAGGCATGGGAAAGAGCAGGGATGCTAAGTAGGATGGGACAGTCATCCACAAGCTGAACCAAGTATATCTGTATGGGTGTCAGGGCATAACTCCCTGAAGGGAGAAGACAGGGCTGTCCCTCAAAAGGTAAAGGTCTGGTGGAGGGCCAAACTAGGTGAGAGTGAAGAGAGATGGACACACATGCACTCTACTTGAGAGGGGATACCAAGTATGTTAGGGCCTTTTGTTGTAGTTACCAGAACGTTTGAAATACCATTTACTAAAAGTCATTTTTTAGACTAGTCTCATTCCTAATGTCAGTTGTCTGGGCCATGCTAAAGAAATGTCAAAGCAAATGCTCTCCACTGGATTTTCCTGTTCATTTTGAATGAAGATCACAAGCAGGAACTTCCTCTCGATTCCACAGCTCATGGAGCAGAATCCTAATCTTTTCCAAACTGATCCCTTTCTGCCACTGCATAATTTCATGGTGAGAACCATCTGGAGAAACAGATGCAGTAAGTTCTGAGAGGTTTCTGTGGAGGGTCTTGATGTTTGCTGGCAGCCTGAATATTAGAAGGCTCTCTGGTGCTTCACCTCTGGGCCTGTCCCCATGAAAAGCATCCCCAGGTTTTCCTACACACCCCTCTGTCCTGGCTGATTCTGTCTGCTTGGTAAAGTAGACATGCAAACCACATTTTGTCACTGTTCTGAACTTGTAACCACATGTCTGCACCACGGACTGATAATCTTTTCCCATTGCACTAATTCTAGGGATAAACATTTGTGAGTTTATGGTGCTACATCTGAGAAATTTTGATTTCATTCTTCAAAGGTGGTATTGTGATTCTATTCTCTAAGCAACATTCAATTCTTTTATGAACTATACTGACTATAAAAGCATGTGATTGTCAAAGAACTTATAGTATTTCTGGTATTGTGACATTTATTGAACTTTCTAAGGTAAATCCTTTTTTGTTGTTGTTTTTGGGTTTTGTTTGCTTTTTATTTATTACCTTTTTTTTGCTTCATTTATTTTTATTCATTTTAATGAGGAAAAAAAGATAAAATAGCAATGAAACAGTTTCCAAACAAGATGTAGGATGATTGCAATAATTAATACAATGTATATTATTGTCTTTATAGTAGTTACAGGACAAGATGCAGACCTGATAGCTTGTCTAAAGACATTAGTACAAACATTTATTCTCAACGAACTCAGACAAAGTAGCTATATATCTGTCCTACATACATTGTGTGTATGTATATACATATATATATATATATATATATATATCTTTTAAAATTTTCTAATACTAGAAAATATGTCATGTCTTATAGATAGGTCAAACATACAGTATGAATCATAAAACAAAGACTGTAAACAATATTCAGAAAATTAATTAAACAATAATTAAATATTTCAAAGCAACATTCCAAAATTCAAATCAAATCAGAAGTCCAACTTAGAGGCTAGAATGTTGTATATCATATGTATAAATCTGTAATCAATTGAGAGTACTCACATAGTGTTTAAATAGGTTAATATATACAAAGATGTCAACTAAGAAAAAGTTTCCATGGTAATAAAGAATTACTAAGAATAAAACATAACATAAATACTGGAATGGCAAATATATGAACAGAATTTATATCAGTTTGGGGATAGAATATTGCACAAAGTTCTAGTATGTTGTGGATATGGATAGTGTCCATGAGGCTTACTGATGGCCAGTTGTCACTTGTGGGACTGAGCTACTGCTATTTCCTTGATATCCACCCTCTACAACAAGACAGAATCATGACCCTAAGGGTATCGGAGAAATCCATTTGAAGAATACACTGATGGATGCATTCTGCTGCTGTATACAAAAGAATAGTTGAAAGACTGCTTTCTATGCTTCTTTTGCTACTGTGTTTAATTATTTGCCCTATTTGGTAAGCTCTTTCCATTTCCCTTAATGAAGTTGTGGTCATTTTGATCCATCTCCAGAATATATTTTATTAAACTGTGCAGAGTTGGCTTTGTCATCATGAAATTTTTTAGTTTTTCTTTGTCCTGGAAGTATTTCACTTTTCCACTGAACTTGAAAGAGATTTTTGCAGGGTATAGCAGTCTGGGCTGGAATTTGTTTTCTTGCAAGAGTTGAAGTACTTTGCTCCATGCTCTTTTTGACTTGTTGGTTTGTAAAGAGAAATCTGCTGTTTAAAATCCATTTAATGGATTTTCCTTTGAATGTGATCTGTTTCTTTTCTCTAGCAGCTTTTAGTACACTGTTCCTGTGCTGAGTTTCTAGGATCTTGATTATCTGGGTGTGGTTTTAATTGGGTTGATGTTATTTTGAATTCTACATGCTTCAGGTACTTGAATATAAGATTGTTTCTCCATATTTGGGAAGTTTTCTTCTATTTCTTCTGCCTATATTCTCTTTATTTCATTTTTTATATACTCCTTTCTCATTGATGTCTGTTAGTCTTATGTTGCTCATCTTTGCATCATCTTGCAGATGTTTAATTATTTTTTCTTGTATCTTAGTTGTTATTAAGAGATCTTTTCTTAGCTCTTCACTAGCTGGAATGGTGTCTTTAAGGTCTGAAAGTCAATTTTCACTTTCATTTAGATGGTTTTGCTAGTTTGTGATTGAGATTTTAATTTCCTGTATAGCAATTTGAATCTGCTTCCTGCATTCTATTACTTTCCTATATTGCTCATTCAAAGGATTCCATTATTTTTCCATTTTCCTTTTTTTTTTTTTTTTTTTTTTTTTAATCTGTGTCTTCTTTAGAAGCACTTAGTACTTGTTTTATTATAGGTACTATTTCTTTTTTACTTCAGAAATTATTTCTGATCTGATTTTCTCTGTAGCTTTCTATAGTTTCTTTACTTCAGATGCTATTATTTTAGAGATTTCAGGTGTGTGATTTCCAATTTCTTCTGTGCTAGTGTCTCCTGTATTTGTTCTGGGTCAGCTGGGGGCCAGAGAGTGCTTTTTTTTCCCTTCTCTTTGTCATTTGGTATAGCCCTGCCTTCTGATCCGTGGCATAGAGATTTGGTAGAGTTCTTACCTTAGCACCAGATTTGGATCTACCAAGTTCAAACTTGACCAGGTGAGTGTGGCTTGAGTCTGGTTGCTGAGCTCCACATCTTCCTGTTGTAGCCCTTGGAGGCAAACCTGCTGTGCCTTTGTGCCAAGATGTTCTGCTCGTGGATCAGCTGGATGGGTCTTGTCTCTAGCCTCTCTGCAGGGAGTTTTCCACATTGGGCTTGTCTAAAGGATCAAGTTCCACTCACATGCTGGGCTTTGTTAATGGGTCCAATGAGTTTACAGCAGACCCCGGGTGGTCTCACTCACATACCAGGCTTGGCTGTTGGGTCAAATGAGTCTCTGGTGGACCCAGGGCAGTTTTACTCACACACCAGAACTGGTTGCTGGGTTGAATCTGTAAATCTTTATAGATGGTAATAATAAATACTTTGAGGTAGCCATTATATATTGTTATTATTTTTATATTACTATTAATTTTTAATGTATTTGGCTGTTGCACATTCTCACTATACAGCGCATACTCAGTGTGATGCTCATGTTTTCAGCTTTCCCAGCACTGGGATTACAGACATGTGCCACCGTGCCTGGCCTGAGGTAGCCGTTATTGTTACAATTGTTATAGGATAGAGCTGAGACTCAGAAGGACCGTGTCAACTGTCTAGGGTTACACATCTTTAAAATGGTGTCTGCCCTAGGTCTCAATTTCATGGGAAATCATATGAATTATTGTTTTGTGATGGCAATGTATTTAAAATAAGGATTGAAGGTCATAGTTCAAAATATTGCACTATTTTATACTGAGATATAAACTTGTGTTCTATTAAAGCCTCAGAATTATTAATAGGGAGTACTATACTGGGAATGGGGCAGGTCATTCAGAACACTGAGGATAGGTACTTAATGCCTATGAGGTTTAGTTTTCTCTGCACCATCATATATCTGTCGACCCATGCTGACTGACCAGGCAGGCGCCCAGGTATGACCTCTCCCTCTGTATGCAACTATACCCCGGCAGCCACTGGAACTCTGCCCCTGCCCACTCACACTGACCAAGCCTGGGTAGGACCTCTTGGACTGCATGCACCCCAGCACCTCCACCAGAATTCCACTCCTGCCCACAGCCTGTGATTGGTGGGAGAATAGGCAGGAACACTAGGCCTGCACCCTCCCAGCACCAAGGATTCTTCCTCACCCAGAGCCAAGATCCAGCATCTGCTGTGGAATGCTGCAGCAAAATTCCCTGCAGAGAGGCTGGGGGTCAGACCCTACTAGCTAGTCAAGGAGCTGAGCATCGCACCAGAGGAGCACAGCAGGCTCTCTTCAAAAAGTTGCAGCAGGAAGAAGTTTAGAACAGTAGCCAGACACAGTCAAGCACATCTGGAAGGGATCCAGACCCAGTTTTTGAAAGGCACTAACAGTATAACTTCACCAAAGTGCAGAGGTCACTGCTATACAAAATGACAAAGACAAGGAGGAAGAGGCAATCTCAGATCCCGAGTCCACCCAGAACAAATATAGGAGACACTACCATGGAAGAAAGTGGGGATCACGCAACTGAAATCTTTGAATTGCTAGCATCTGAGGTAGATAGACAAGTGCAGAAATGTATAGAGGAGCTCAGAGCAGAGATAACATCTGAACTAAAAAAAAAAAAAAATGCTTGAATTTATAGAATCTGAAGTGGAAAAAACAACTGCAGAAAAGTATAGAGGGAGTCACACCAGAAATAATCTCGAAGTAAAAAAAAGACAACTCTAAATTAATAGAATCTAAAGTAGGGGAAACAACTGCAGAAAGGTAGAAAGGAGATCATAGCAGTGATAGTCTCTAAAGTAGAGAAAGAAGGAATAACTATAATGAAAGACCTAACTGCTATTAAAGAAGACATTGAAAAAAATTGAGAAGAGAAAAATGGTGGATATTCCTTGATTGAGCAATATAAGAAAGAAATAGACTGAATGAAAAAGTTTGAAAAAGATATACAAGAAAATAAAATCTAAATCACAAGTTGGCAAAACCATGTGAATGAAAGTGAGATAGAGTTTCAGATCTTGAAGACATAGTCACAGCTAAAGACAAGGAAAGAAAGGATCTCTTAAAAACAACTAGGATGCAGGAAAAAAATAATTAAATATCTGCAAGATTGTGTAAAAATCAACAACGTGAATCAATGAGAAAGAAGGAGTCAATACAAATAATATAAAAAGAATATGGGCAGAAGTAATAGCACAAAACTTCCCAAATATGAGAAAACAATCAGATATTCAGTAACTGAAGCATACAGAATTCCAAATAACATCAATCTGACTTAAAACACATAAAGACATATGATAGTCAAGATCCCAGAAATTCAGCAAAAGAATAGTATACTAAAAGCTGCTAGAGAAAAGAAACAGATTACATTTAAAAGAAAGCCCATCAGAATAGCGGCAGATTTCTATTCACAAACCATGAAGTCAAGAAGAGTACGGAGCAGAGTGCTTCAAGTCCTCCATGAAAACAAATTCCAGCCCAGACTGCTGTACTCTGCAAAACTGTCTTTCCAGTTTGATGGAGAAGGGAAATACTTCCAAGACAAAGAAAAACTAAACAAATTCTCAATGACAAAGCAAGCCTAAACAGACTACTAAAACATATTTGGTCCAAAATGACCTGAGCTCTACAAATGAGAACAGAAAGAACCCACCAAATGTGGCAACCAAGTAAACACAAGAGAAAAGGGGTAAACAATAGTTAGTAAAAAATATGTCAATCATAAGTCAATGCATTTCAATTATAACCATCAATGTAAATGGATTCCATTATCTAATTAAAAGAAATAGACTGGCAGAGTGGATAAGGAAGCAAAATTCAACAATATGCTGTATACAAGAAACACATTTAACTCATAAAGAAACTTACAGGCTAAAAATGAAAGGATGGAAAATAATACTAAATGTCCCAGTACCCAAAAAAAACCCAATTAAAAATAATAAATAAATAAACAAACAAACAAGGGTAGCGGTTAGGGAAAAAATTCAAGATGAAGAGATGACATACATAAATATGTATGCACCCTATACAGAAGCACCAAGTTAGATAAAATAAATCTTAATGGACATGAAAAATGGAAAAATCCAACATCTAATACCACAATCTGAACAGGAGACCTTAATACCCCTTTATCTCAAAAAGATAGGTCAAGAAGACAAAATTTGCAAAGAATTAGGAGAACTGAGCCAGATCTTGGAACAATTGGACTTGATGGACATATGCAGAGTGTTCCAGCTAACCACTTCTGAATATACATGTTTTCAGCTGCATGTGAGACATTTTCCAAAATAGACCACATACTAGTGCATAGGTCATGCTTCAGTATATGCAAGAAAACAGAAATTATCCCAAGGATATTATCTGACCAAAGTGCAGTGAAACTGGAAATAAATGACAAAAGAAACCCCAAGAACCCCAGAAATACATGGAAATTAAACAACACCCTTCTAAGCAACCAGTGGGTTACAGATGAAATTAAACAAGAAATTAAACAATGTCTATAATGTAATGAAAACTCAAACACAACTATAGGAATTTATGGGATGAAGTGAAAACAGTTCTTAGAGGGAAACTTATAGCTCTGAACTCACACATTAAGAAAACAGAATGGGAACAAATAAATAGCCACACACACCTAGACCAATTAGAAAACAAGAGAAAACAAAACCAAAAGCCCAGAGATGGGAGCAAATTATAAGGATTAGTGTAGAAATAAGAAATTAGCATCTGAAGAAGTGGAGAACAATAAAGTCCAGGGACAGTTGTAATCTGTTGGTTGGGGATTCCAGAAAGCTGGGATTCAAGGAGGTAGATAACAGCTTATCCTGACAGCTCCTTGATTGTTGGCTCCTCCCTTGCTTGGGAAGTTAATGGTTGTCTCCTCACCTCCTTATAATCTTTTTAGTTAACATTTGTGTGAGCCTAGCATTAGACAAATAGTGAAAGTCAACTGAGACTGTAGTCTTTCTTTACTAAAGTGATTATGCACATGTGCACATTCCTTGGCCCTAAGTAAAACAGAGATGCTTCTAGAGCTCTGGGCTCACTTTGAGAGAGACAGATCTCAGTGAGACCTCTGAAGCTACATTCATCGGGTTTTCTCATCACTTCTTTTGGCATTGAATCATAACATACAAGTGGCACCCAACATGGGGCACAGAAGATGACCAGGGGTGAGTTAAGAGAGGCCTGACCTAGTGGGAAAAATATACCCAGGGTAGGCAAGACCACTGGCAAAAACTCAGATTAATAGGAAATTCTGCCTCAATAGAAAATGAATATGTCTGTTTTACGCAAACATTACTCAAAGAAGCAGGGGTAAAGGTGAAACCAAAGAGTTTCAAGGAATTATTTTTCCTTATAAAAAGGTATCACTATTGTTTTTGGCCTAAGGGAAAGGCTACTTTAAAATTAAAACTTTGGAAACAAGTTATGAGAATGCAGTACCGTGCTCACCAAATGGGGAGCCAGTTCCTCTTTATACATGGTCTCTTTGTCGTTTCATTTCTTTAGCTTTGGAACCATTGTAATCCGACTCTGAAGAGTCTAAGAAATATTTGAACAAGTCAGCTTCAGATGCTGATATTGCTAAACCTCAAGGGCAGCTTCAGAACAAATATAAATCTGCACATGATACCTTTTTAAGATCTTTACCTCACTTACTCTCAAATGTAGATGCTAACATAACAAAAAGGACAAAAATAGAGCAAGGGGCCTCTGTGGGGCCTCTGTGATGCATAGTTATGGTAAGTTTGTACCCTCTCAAGACCCCCTACATAAAGGTGCTCCCCAGAATACCAAGAGTGTTGGTTCTTTAAATCTCTGGATGCTTTATAGTAGGGATGAATCTAACCAACTGAGTCCTAAAAGGACGTATATGGCATTGCAAACCACCTCCTCAGAATCTGAGGATTTGCAGGATGTAGAACAAAGGGAAACTAAGAATGACGTATGTGAGCTGCGAACTCAGGTAAAGCAATTATCACAATTGATTTCTAAATACATTGGAAAAATGGAGGTCTCTGCTCTTGTAGTTCCTCCATCTCAGTTCACAAAAATTCAGCTCCTACTGTCATCTTTTAACCCTTCTGCTTGTCCATATGAAGAAAGAAAGGAAGCCCCATAAAAGTTTATAGAAGTATGATATCTCAGGCTTTTATGCAAGGAAGACAACAGGGAGATCCTGAAGCTTATTCTGCCCCTTTGGGTATTTTTCCTGCAGCACCAAATGCTCAATTTCCTCAAGGATATATACAATGGGAACACCAACCTCTTGCATTCAAGGTTATTAAAGATTTAAAGCAGGCTGTTGCAGCCTATGGTATGCATTTAACCTATGTGATTGCATTAATACAAGGATTAGCAAATGAATATAGATTAATTCCTCATGATTAAGAAGTTTTGTGCTGTACAGTTTTAGAACCAAACCATTATTTGCAGTTTAGAATTTGGTTGAAAGATGCAGCAGATATTTAAGAGAGGATTAACAGGGGACAAAATCCCTCAGGTAATATTTCATCAGATCATTTCACTGGGTCAGGGGCCTAGCTTGAGATGCAAGCCCAATCGCAATATGATGATGTGGCTATTGTACAAACTTGAATTTGTTGCTTAAGGGCATAGGAATAGATGGAAAGACCAGAGATGCTCAAAAATCATTTGCTAAGATTCTCTAATCTAATAAGGAGCCATACATAGATTTTGTCTCCCAATTAAGGGAAGCTATACACAAAACAGTGAGAGCACCATATCTGAAGGATTTATTGTTGCAAACTTTGTCTTTGTAGAATGAAAACACCGAATGTCAAAAGGCTCTGGGTCCCTGAAAGGCACAGGGTGCCTCATTGGAAGAGTATACTAAGGCTTATGCTGGTACTGGCTCAGAGCCATACAAAGCTAATTTATTGACAGCTGCCGTACAGTCTTTTTTTTTAAACAAAATCATACTGATGCAGGAAGAAAAACTGATCTGGGGTTCATGACCTCTAACAGGGAACCTCCAAATGATATAAGGAAAACTGATCCCCAACCTGAAAAGTACCTGGGACGAGTTGTGTTCTCTAAAGCCAAATAATTAATTTTAGGAACAAATGAGAAGAACATATTTATTAGGGGAATGAAAGCTCCTTTCCAAAAGAGGGACAAGAGGAGGGTTCCCAGGGGGTGTCCCCCAGAAGCTGTCTCTTCCAGGGAGTTTTTAGAGAAGACATGGGAACTAGCTTAGGTGGGTACGAGGTGTGACAAAGACTATGGCCAACCAATGAGATTACGAGCACCACTACTCAGGTAAAATTGATTAACATCAGGATCCAATGGGAAGGCAAATCATGTAGCAAGCGGGCAAGAACACCACCACCTGTTGAGCTTGGGCTAGTGACTCTTTCCAGGGTCTTTTAAGATGATTGATACTTCACATAACAATCCTTGTTGCCCACCCTTAAGGAAGTATGTAGTTGCTTCTGTTTACTCTTGTCTTGAGATCTCGCCCATGGGCAGAGGAGTGTCTGTCTCTAGTTGGAAAGTCACCTTGTCTTCTATGTCATCCCTGTGGGCCTGGCCCTCTCTGAAAGCCTATAATATTTCTATCTAATTCAGCTGCCTACAACAATACCAAATGTTTTAAGTGTAGAAAGATGGATCATATGAGAAAAGATTGCAGAAAAGGACAAGATAAAAAGAAAAAAAGGAGATAAGAGTAACAAGATTGCTCCTGGACTTTGAGTTGTGGAAAAGGTGAACATTTGGCTAATGAATGCCGCTCCAAACTTGATAAGCATGGCCAACTCTCACAATCTTGGAGAAACTGGAGAAGGGGCCTATCACCCTGGGACCCCAAGATAAACAATATGGAATACCCACAGTTTCCATTGGCCAGCCCAAATGTCAATCAAACACCGGAACGCAGATCTTTTTCATGCAACCTCCAGAAGCAGAAACACAGCTTTAGATCTGATGGCTGTAAAAAATCAGCTTTTGCTCCTCTGCTTAAGGAGTTTACAAAATTAAAACTGGAGTTTTCAGCCCTATTCCAAAAGATATCATAGATCTGATTGCAAAAAGGAGTGCTCTTATTGCCCAAGGTGTATTTGTACATTTGGTTGTTATTGATAGTGACTATTAAGGAGAAATATTACTTATGATATATACTACTAAACCTTTTCAAATTAAAACTTAACTGCTTATTAAAAATAGAAGTCAGCTTCTCTTTATGCATATTAAACTCATACTGCATTGTCTGACCCTATTGTCAGTAGAGCAACAGGAGACAGAGTGGCTACACACAGAGGCCTTGGCTACAGGGCCATAATTCCCTTAAAGTTTTAGGAGGTAATGTTCATTCAAGAAAAAAAACAAAAACAAAAACAACAACAACAACAAAAAAACCCTTTGTAGATGCTAAGACCATTAAGCTACTGTTAGCTGCTAGGCCAGCACACTTATGGAGTAAAATCAACCAAAGACAGCCCCAACGCTAAATGTCTGCCAGTTTTGTTTGGGGCAATCAATGCTATTTCTACAAAGAAATCAAAGTTATAATTCTATTCAATGAAGCCACTGTTTAAACCACACCAAATTGTTATATTGCTCAATTAGTCATTAAATTTTGCTAAAAAATTTAGAATCATTAAAAGAAATAGTGGGCCAAAAAATAAAAATTAAAGGAAAAACATCTTAATGGCTTTTCAAATGCAAATGTGGGTGGCCTCCAGGCAGAGCAGCTACAAAGGTTTGAGGCCATTGCCCCAGGATATTTTAAAAGATTACTTAAAATTCTTTTAATTCCTAGTCAAGTGTGGTTGATTAAAACTGTCCTAAATTAAAAATGGCATTTTAAAGAGGGCTTTTACCAAACCTGGTGGTGCACTCCTGTAATACCAGCACTTGGGAGGCTGAGGCAGGAGGATCAGTGTGAGTTCAAGACAAGCCTGGGCTACAAAAGTGAGCTCAAGGCCAGCCTGAACTGCATAGGGAGACCCTGTCTCAAAAAGACCAAATAATAATAATAATAATAATAATAATAATAATAATAATAATAACAACAATAATAATAATAATATAAGGCTTTGATAGTTTACAAAAAGTATGAAATAACACTTAAAGTTTTAAACAGTTGCTTGATTTTGACATCCTATTTAACTAATACATGGTCTAGTGGTGACCTCCAAAGGGGTTCAAGCTATGATGACTTTTTCATATTTGGATCAACTTCTGCAACAAAGATATTTTGTACCCCAAACTGTTCAAATCAACCATTGCTGATTTTCAGACTTTATTTAGTAATCTTAATTGGTTCCATCTTGATTTTGGACAAATTTTTCTGGTGCTATTGACTGCCATCATCCTCCAGATAAGTTAAAAATGAAAAAATGCATGGCTTCCTCTTCTAAAAATCTCACCATACCATCAAAGTTCTGTTGAAGCAAAAGGAGAGCCAATCCTGTCAACTTCACTTGTCAGTATATACTATTAAATTTTAAAATTTTTACAGCAACATAAAGACAAGCCAGGTTAAAGAAAAGGGGGGCGAGGGAGCTAAAAAGGTCCTTAAGGGCAATTTCCACATCAGAGTATGAAAAGAACTCAGTGTACTACTAACTTGGGGCAAAGGGTACGCTTGTGTTTTTCCAGAAAATGCTAAACAATCTACTTGGGTACCAGAGTGTACTTTCAGACTGCATCATGAAGCAAGATCTAAAGAAGTTCACGCCATGAGGCTAGATCCAGCCTGAGGACTCTTCAAGGAACTGATCACATGGAAATCTAAGGTCTAAATAGGTGACAAAAAACATAATTATAAAATATACATATTAATTATAGATAAGATATTTTATTCCTTTCTTTTCTAACAAGAGCTCTCTTATAATTAATAAACAACAAAATCTGACCAGTCTACTTATAAAATTTCTAAAAATTATAATAGTTACTATGATTTAATTTGGCCAAATGTTTGAGTGCACCCTTAATTTTATAAAGATGTTTATGTGTCTGTGTGTTTATGTGTTTGTGTGTCATTCAATGAACAACTGTTCCTTTTTTTTCTTTTGTGTTTTTTGATGATTTGTTTTAAATATAATGAGATATAGACTTAAAAGCATGCTTTTTCCTAAACTACCAGATAGTCAAAATGATACTAAAATTGGTTTATATACAGTATATCATAAGGTTTAAGCTAATTTAGTAAAAATTCTCTAGAGTGGGAAAAATTTATTAGAGAGGAGTCCAATTGATGAGGAAGATGTGTGGCCAACCTGTTTATTTATTAATGAGGAGCTCCCAAAAGTCTCTTAGGAGACACCCTCAATAAATAGATCATTGGTTAAAAGATAGAGTTTTTTTAAATGTTACAATAAGGTTTTCTTTTTAAACATGATTTTGATGCAAAACTAGACTTAAAAAAAGTTCTTCAAAAAAAAAAAAAAAGTAAAAAAAGGTCTTCATATGAGTATGACAATTTACTGTTGTTAATTTCATAATATATTAAGTGAATATATGATTCCAGTTATACAGGTTTTTCAAAATGTAATTCAAAGATTGCTTGTTGAGACAAGACATTCTCAAATTCGAACTCCTGCCTTTTATAAAAATACTCTTGATATATGTCTAATTTAGGGATGACTAACTAAAGAAAGTTTTTTTGTGTTTAAGATAGAGATGATCAGTTAAAAGTATTAAAACAAAACAAAAATATTTAAAGTATATCACAAAATATCATCAGGATTGTCTTACTACAATGTTAAATATGGTGTTGATTTCTAAATTTCTGGCAAAAATATGTAACTTTTAGCTGTTAATAATATTCTATATGGATTTAAATATTAGAAGATTCATAGACAATTATAAAATGAGCTAATAAGACTTTGAAAAAGTTCATTAAAAAGGGGGGGAGATAGCATGGAAATACATATAAATACACATAGATTAATAGTGCAAAAAGCTTTATTCATATTAAATTCTTTAAATTGGCTGCCAGATGGATCTTCTGCTGCAGACCATCAGTGGACAAAGGAAGTAAGCATTCCTTTGCGACAGCCTATTTTCTTTCTAAATGATATTGATAAGTGGGTTCCAGGAGTTATCCAGAGATGTGGAAGAGGTTTTGTTTATGTTATAACAGACACTGGAGAAGTAGTTTGGGTGCCAGCTCGACGAATAAAACCCAGAAAATTAGTAAGCACAAAAATTGATACAAAACCTCCAATTGATGAAAAGACTCACTTTAAGTATGATACTTTATAGGACACTAAGAAAATAATTTCTTATAATTACAACTGGGAGAAAACCAGGGAGAGAAATCAAAAGAAAAAAAAAAATGGCTGCCTTGTTTCAGCCTCAAAATAAATCATAAGTCTGACTCTCTTGGCTGCAAGAAGAAATGACGATAATGTTCATCTGCTACTGCTGTGAGAAGCCAGGCCAGAATAAGAGGGACTGCCTTAAAGGCCCACAAGCCATGCCTTGATTGCCAAGACAGCTGCTAGAAGTGAGACTGCACTCTGAAGCAGAGGCCCCAGAGCTCAGACTCAGCTTCCCACTTGGTCCACTAGGACTGATAGGTACTGGGCCTGCTTGTTCCCTCTAGCCCAACAATCTCTATCATCTCTATGGAGGAGGAGGAGCCCTGAGAAATCATGACCAAAGGAAAACCCAGCCTATTGCTGGACATTGGCACAGGTCTCTTTGCTCTTCTCCAACCCTGGCTTTCCTTCCAGCCATCATACCTCAAAAGAAACAGACTTTAGAAAACATCTTGCTTTAGCTGCAACTGAGATACCACATTATATTAAGGTTGGTTATTAATCCAATTTATACTAAGACAAGTTTTTACAAATGTAATATATATTACAAAAAAAAAGTTTCCCTATACAGATAAGTTTGAATTCAACAATATACAAATAAAAATATTGGTGAAAATCATTTTGACTGTATTCATAATTATTCAATTGATGTTATTTGGCCCATATACGTTTAATAGTTTCTTTGGCTTTGTCTTCTCCAGATTTATTTATTTATTTATTTATTTATTTATTTATTTATTTATTTTTATTTTATTTTTTTATCTTTTTGAGACAGGGTCTCGCCGTGCAGTTCAGGCTGGCCTTGCACTCTTCTCCAGATTTAAAGTGATTCTGCCTACCCAAGATAAAAATGCCTGGTGTCTCTTGAGGGCCTTTAGGTAGGACCTCTGGAAAGTATCTCTGACTGCTGGTTCCCAACTATAACTCCTTTCAGCCAAAAGAAGCCAGAGTGGTCATTGCCCATAATTCCCTCACAGCATTCAGGTTGCTTCTTCAGAGGAGGGAATGTTGCAGACAGCTGAGTTAGATAGAAATATATATTATAGGCAGTCAGACAAGGTTAGGCACTCAAAGGAGATATACAGAAGGCAAGATATCTAGCAATTATGGGAGGGATAAATGGTCCTGCTGTGGGCCAGACCTAAAGACCAAAGATTGAACAAATGCTGACCTCCTTAAATTGATCATCACCCAGAGGGAGCTAGAAGAATATGTCATTTGCGGGCCATCCACCAGACATCAGTTTTTCCTTCCTATATCACTATGATGGCTTTATTGTCATTTCTGGTCAATATTAAAGGTAATTTTAGTTATTCAGTTTGTATTCCAAATCCACCACTCCATACAGGAGTTCACTGATGGAAAAAGTCTAGTAAATAATAACAAAGAGGTAAAGGAAGAAAAAGGGGACTTTTTCTTCTCCAAGGAAAGATCTTTATAGGCATAGCTGCTAATGAAATGTTTCTACCACCAGATCAGCCATCCTGTCAGAATACCAATGTAGCTTATCTTAATGATTAGAGTACATTGGGAAATCTGTAGAGGAGAGGCAACCCAGGAATTAGCTAATACTTCCCACGGAAGCGTCGTAGATTGGAACCCTTATGGCTCTATGAAGGTGGCAGAAGGGAAAGAATTAAGATGGAAATACCTCATTATTTAAAAGGAATACAACTCGTTTTACTCAAGCATGTGTTTACCTTCTTCACCTGTTGCTTGTAGGACCTAGTTATTGGAACCCTTCTAACTGTACCATTACATGTCAAGATTGCTTTTTATATACATGTTTAAATTCTTCTATTAGCTTTAATTTCTCTAGGGATAACTTCTATATTCTCAGAACAAGGATCAGAATCTGTATTCCAATACAACTACATCGCCCATGGGCAAGACTCTACTTCCATGATGCTGTTTCTATATTTGCTGGAAGTTTTAAAGAAGAGAACAGAAAAAGAATTATTAAACTCATGATAGCCTTCAAAGCCACAGCTGCTACAGCCAGAGCGGCACTGATTTTTGTTTTCTTCTTTTTTGAGACAGGGTCTCGCTATGCAGTTCAAGCTAGCCTTGAGCTCACTTCTGTAGCCCAGACTGGTCTTGAACTCACACAGATCCTCTTGTCTCAACCTCCCCAGTGCTGGGATTACAGGCATGCACCACCACGCCTGGCTCAGAGTAGCACTGAGCCAAGGTATACAAACAGTTCATTTTGTGCAGCAATGGCAAAAGGACTCAAAACAATTATGGACTTATCAAGGACACATACACTCAGAGTTGAATACTAAGATAAGTGATTCAGAAAAAGCTGTTGTTATGTTTGGAGGTCAAATCATTAATCTACATTGTCAACTTTGCTTAAAATGTGATTGGAGTACTTATTCATTTTGTATAACTCCTATTTCATACAGGCAAACTCGATCTGTTGCAATGCATCTCTAATGGAATTGAAACACTTAATCCTTTTCATGTTATCTCATGGTTTAGTGGAAGTGTAGTTGTGATTTATATATGCTGTCTCTGTACTATTTTGTGTATCCTGCATCCAGCAACATGCTATGGATCAAATGTCTACAGTTCTCACCATGATGCTTCAAAAACTTATTTTTCAGCATAAAAAGTAAAAGTAGGGATATGTAGAGATAAGAAATTAGCATCTTAAGAAGCAGAGAAAAACAAACAAAGCCCAGGGTCAGTTTGTAGTCTGTTAGTTGGGGATTCCAGAAAAGTTGGGATTCAAGGAGGCACAAAACAGTTTATCCTCTTGGCTCCTTGATTGTTGTCTCCTCCCTTGCTTGGGAAGTTAATGATTATCTCCTCCTCTCCTTATAATCTTTTTAGTTAACATTTGAGAGAGCCTAAAATCAGACAAATAGTGAAGGTCCACAGAAATTATAGTCTTTCTTTACTAAAGTGATTATGCACATAAGCATGTTCCTTGGCCCTAAATAAAACGGAGATGCTTCTGGAGCTCTGGGCTCACTTTTTTTTTTTTTTTTTTTTTTTGTCTTTTTGAGACAGGGTCTTGCTATGCAGTTCAGGCTGGCCTTGAACTCACTTTTGTAGCTCAAGCTGGTCTCAAACTCGCACCAATCCTCCTGCCTCAGCCTCCCGAGTGCTGGGATATCAGGCGTGAGCCACCACGCCCGGCTGTGAGCTTACTTTGAGAGAGACAGATCTCAGTGAGAATTCTGAAGCTACAGTCATCGCTTCTTCTCATCATTTCTTTCAGCACTGACTCATAATATACAACAAATTAGTGCAGAAATTAATTCAATTCAGACAAAGAAAACAATACAAAGAATTAATGAATCAAAAAGTTGGTTCTTCAAAAGATTAAATAAAATTGATAAGCCCCTAGCTAACTTCATCAAAAGAGGAAGCAAGAACTCAAATTCAAGCAATAAGGAATGCAAAGGATTAAATTACTACAGACCTAGCAGAGATTCAGAGGATCATTAAGAGCTAATTTGAGAATGTTTACTCTCACAGAATTGAAGACACAGATGACATGGACAGGTTCCTAGAAAGGTACAAACTACCAAACTTGAATCAAGAAGATATAAGAACTCTCAATAACCCAAAAACACTAAATGAAACACAAAATGTAATAAAAAGTGTACTGCAAAAAAAGTACAGGACCTGCAGCATTCAACACTGAATTCTACAAGAAATTTACAGAAGACATAATCTCAATACTCCTCAAACTCTTCAATGAAATTGAAAAGGAAGGAATCTTCCCAAAATCATCCCTTGCCCTAGAGGCAAGTATTACACTGATAAGAAAACCAGAGAGAGATGCAACTAAAAAAGAGAACTACAGGCCAATTTCTATCAGGAATGTAGATGCAAAAGTCCTGAATAAAATCCTCACCAATAGAATACAGCAAATCATCAAGAAGATTATACACCATGAACAAGTAGGATTCATCCCACAGATGCAAAGATGGTTCAAAATACACAAACCTATAAACGTAATACACAATATCAATAGAGCTAAAGCCAAACAAACAAACAAAAACATGATCATCTCAACTGAGGCAGAAAAAGGCTTTTGACAAGTCCAAATCTTATTCGTTTTCAAAGTTCTAGAGAAAATTGGAATAGAGGACCTCCATTCCAACAGCTAACATAATTCTAAGTGGGGAAAGACTGAAGTCTTTTACTCTGAGATTTAGTACAGGCAAGGATGTCTTCTTTCGCAATTCCTATTCAATATAGTTCTGGAATGATTAGGTACAGCCATTAGAGAAGAGAGAGAAATAAAAGGAATAAGAATAGATAAAGAAGAATTAAAACTATCACTATTTGCAGATGACATGATAATCTACTTGGAAGACCCAAAAAACTCCACCAAGGAGCTACTAGAACTAATACACAAATTCAGTAGTGTAGCAGGATACAAAGTCAACACACAAAAGTCGATAGCATTCCTCTGCACAGATAACACACACACTGAGAGAGAAATTAGAGAAACAATAACTTTTATGATAGCACTGGGAATTCACCTAAAAAAGAAGTAAAAGAACTTTTCAATGAAAAATACAATACTCTGAAAAAAGGATATCCTAGAAGATTTCAGAAAATGGAAAGATATTCCCTGCTCCTGGATAGGAAGAACCAACATTGTCAAGATGGCCATACTCCCTAAATTACTATACAAATTTAATGCAATTCCTATCAAAATACCCTCAACATACCTCACAGACCTGGAGAAATCAGTCCAAAAATTTATTTGGAGCCCAAAAAGACCTAGAATTGCAGAGACAATTGTGGGCAACAGCCACAAGGCAAGAGCCATTACAATTGCTGACCAAAATTATACTACAAAGCTTCAGAGATAAAATCAGCATAGTAGGGGCAAAAAATATATCTGAGGATCAATGGGATAGATTAGAAGATGCAGAAGCAAATGCAAACGCACTGAAAATCACGGTATCTTCAACAAAGAGATCCAAACATGTTTATTGGAAGAAAGATAGCTTCTTTAACAAATGGTACTGGAAAAAACTGGCCCTCCACATGTGGAAACTGAAATTTGACCCAGGTCTATCACCATGCAGTAAACTAAAGTCAAAAGAATTAAAGATCTAAATATTAAAAGAGAAACATTGAATCTCCTGGAAGAAATTTGGGAGAGAATCTTGAAGACATAGACAAAGAATTCATAGACAAAAATCAAATTGAACATTTAACAGTTGAAATAATCAACAACTTGGGACCTCCTCCAGCTAAGAAGTTTTTCGCATCAAAAGAAATTATCAACAGAGTGAAAAAGACAACCCACAGATTTTGAAAAGATTTTAAATAATAAGTATGCAGACAAAGGTCTTCTATATAGAATATATAAAGAACCAAAAAACCTTAGGATTCCAAAATTCAAAGTCCCAATCCATATATGGGTGTCTGAGATGAACAAACACTTCTCAGAGAAAGAAATTCAACAAGCCTATGAATACAGGAAGAAATGTCCCACATCACTAGCTGTTCATGAAATGTAAATTAAAACAACACTTAGATACCATTTCACCCCAGAAAGAATGACTATCGTAAAGAAATCAACCAGCAAGAAATACTGGAGAGGCTGAGGGGGAAGAGGAGACTTTCTCCACTGCTGGTGGGAATGCATACTGGTGAAACCATTATGGAGAGCAGTGTGGAGACTCCTTAAAAAACTACAACAGGAAATCCCATTGAATCTAGTTATCCCCCTACTGGGAACTTTTCCAGAAGAATTTAAAACATCATATCTTATTTATATCTGTGCACCTATGTTTATAGCAGCACAATCTGTAATATCTAAATCTTGGAAACGACCAAAATGCCCATCATCTGAAGAATGTTTGAAAAAGACATGGTATTTTTATACAACGGAATATTATTCAGCTATAATGAGTGATAAACTAGGAGACTTCATATATAAGTGGATGTATCTTGAACTTATACTCATAAATGAAATAAACCAAACCTACATTTGTAAATATTGTACAGTCTCCCTAGTGTAAGAACTCAAAAGAAGAAATAAAAATGGGGCATAACATAATTGAGTGTAAATCAAGGACTTAGGGTTAAACAACGAAGTGACTGCAAGTAGAAAACACTGGAAACATGGCAGGAGCAAAACCATGTACACAATGAATTAGATAATGGTTTAAGAACCTCGAAAGGGTTCTGAGGATAGCAATGTGTACCACCAAAACTATGTTTTGAATGTCTGTCCTTCTGGTCTTTTATATGTATTCTGCTTCTAATGTAATTTCATTTATATGTATTCTGCTTTTTATATGTATTCTTTTTATATGTATTTTTATATGTATTCTTTTTATATGTATTCTTTTTATATGTATTTTATATGTATTCTGCTTCTAATGTAATTTCATTTACTGTTATACTTTCAAGTATATGGTTGGTTTACAAGAAAACAAGAAAGGATATTAAATTAGAGTAGGAGACTAGGAAAAATATGGTAGGATTGAAAGGCAATGATTTTCTACATGCTTAGATTTGTAAATTTCTGTGTAAAAATCTGTAACTGCTTTTATGACATTTTATAGGGATTTATTGGAATATCAATGATGGATAACACCAATGCCAAATTAAGTCTAAGATGTTTGATACTCAGAAGACAGTGATGCTAAGGTCAAGCACCTATGTCATAGAGTAATAGTATTGTTATGCTTTTCTTCTGGAAGGTTAACACTATAAGTTTACAAACCAAAAATTACAGAAAAAGAAGGGCTACACATCTTCCAATATTTTGTCCCTAGCCCTTCAAGGTTATTGAGGACTCAAAACATAAGAAAGCCTGTGCTATAACATCCTATCAGTCAGTGGTTTCCCAAAGTTTTTTTTTTGGAGATGATGGGGCTACAAAGCAAAGAGATTGAAGATAGATAATGTGCCTAAGAAGTGTCACCTAGAGAGAAATCATTCTCTCATGCTTTCACAGAGAGCAAACTGTTCAAGAAATGGCCGTGATTCATCCAGATGCCTGACACTGATAACAATTCTACAAAGCTCTGTACATGGTTTCAGAGTAAATTCTAAGGGGATATGACTGACCTTGGAAGATACAAAAATTACATGTTTTGTTATGCAGGTCTTGCTTTAACTTGCCCTTAACCACCCAGCAGAAAAATTTAACCAAAGGCATAAAACATAAAGATAAATGAGTATGCTGATTTGTAAAGGGCTTAAATCAACAGCTTCCAACATTGCCAGTTTTACCAATAACACACTGCAATTATGGAACACTGGATTATGTATACAACTACTTTTTCATAGGTCAATGATAAGAAACTTTTTTTTTTACCAATAATGATTAGAAAATTTATTATGTCTACATCCTGTGCTCTGTATAACTACTAGGAGGACAACAATATGCATTGTATCAAATATTGGAAATGTACTACCAATATGCTTTGAAACTGTCACATTGTTATTTCTTATTAAAAATGATAAAAAAGAATCATAAAACAAAAGTTAAGATTAAACAACATTCAGAAAATTAAATATTTATTATTTAAAATTAAATTAAATATTTCAAAACAATATTCCAAAATTAAAATTAAATCATGAGTCTAAAACAAAGTAATATTTCTCTTCTCTTGTAGCCATCTTGTGTTTTCGGGCAACTTTTAAATTTATTTCTTAGATTGCTGTTAAAAAACAGCGAAAGCAAATAGGCTATGGACTCCTGGGGATGATATTCTGTGTACAAAACCCACCCAGTAGAACAAATCATTTCATGTTTATTTACCAAAGGTGATAATTTTATACCACATGTCATACCCAACATCTCAACTACAGAAAAGACAGGATCTGTGGTACTTTTGTGATATTTCAGACACTACTCATTTAGAACAGAGAGCTGCTCCAGAGGAATCCCTTCAACCCTCTTCCAACTGGAGTGTAAGTTCTTTTTTAGATTCATACTTTCAAAATCATGTTACCTAGAAACAAAGAAACTCTTCATGCTGCTTGGACCTGAAGCAATTGTCTTATTATTTAAATGTTTGTTTTAAAATTGTTAAAATATTATGAGTTTCAGTAATAGAAATGCGTAGATAGGAGGTTGAGCTTGTGATGTGTCTGGTGAAGCTTGCCGAGATGAACTAATCCACTGGGGCTGAGGTACAAATTCAATCCAGACATCCTGGATGTGTGTGACATATCCAGGACAAGCAAGGTTCGAGCATGTGGTTATTTGGGATAACTATGAGATGTGATCAAGATATGAAGTAAATGTTAATTTCTCATAAATTTTATAGTAGCCGGGAGTGGTGGCACACGCCTGTAATCCCAGCACTTGGGAGGCTGAGGCAGGAGGATCGGTGCAAGTTCGAGACCAGCGTGGGCTACAAAAGTGAGCTCAAGGCCAGCCTGAACTGCACAGCGAGACCCTGTCTCAAAAAAAAAAAAAAAAAAAAAAAAAAAAAAAAAAAAAAAAAAAAAAAAAAAAAAAAAAAAAAAATTATAGTAAAAGATACATTTCTATTGTCCCCGCATAACACTCCTATTTGTTTTGAGTATATTTATCTTATAGTTCTTGTAATCTCCTTAAGCTGTTCTCACCATTCTCTTTCATGAGTATTTTTAAGCGATGTAATTGAAAATGTGAAGGTAGCTACTGAGCTTCATTCAACAGAAAAGCAGGCTCATAAAAACGTTTCAGGATGTCCTTCTTGGAAAAAGGCAATTTCATTTATAAAACTGATTTTATCAGTACATTTTAGGCATGCATAATGATAATGTTCATCATAGGGAATTTGTACCTCTATGTGACATATCTTGATTCTTGTCCCCCATTTCCCTCCTCTCCTCTGAATCACTCTTCCCCTCCTTATTTACAAAGGTTTTTGCTATTAGTTTTCTTCTTTTTCCTTTCCCCTCTCTAGTTCTGCCCATTTTGAACATTTTCCTCCCTACTTCACAGTGTCTATTATGCATTATGGTCCTTATTAGTTTCTTTGGTTTCTCACACCAAAGAAGCCTTGTGATATACACACGTGTGCCTGATTTATTTCACTTAAGAGTACAGTCTCATAGTACATCCATTTACCCAGAAATGCCTCAAATGTATCCTTTTTTTGTGGTAGAGTAGTACATCATTGCATAAAACACTGCATCTTTATCCATTTTTTGCTTGTAGGACATTTGTGCTGTTTCCAAGAGTTAGCTA
The DNA here is from genome assembly GCA_004027025.1 of Myocastor coypus. Classification (NCBI taxonomy): domain Eukaryota; kingdom Metazoa; phylum Chordata; class Mammalia; order Rodentia; family Myocastoridae; genus Myocastor; species Myocastor coypus. Next base: position 50,536 of record PVJA010000943.1, read on the forward strand.
TTCCAAATTGTGCCACTATAAACATGGGTGTGTATGTATTGCTGTGATGTGATGACTTCATTCTTTAGGAAGATGCTAAAAATGGGGATAGTTGGGTAAATTGGGAACTTTAATCCTAGTTTAGTAATTGCCACACTGACTTCCACAGTGTTTGCACCTATCTATACTCCCACCAACAGTGGATAAGGGGCATTTTTCCCCACAGCTCTTCCAGGATTTATTATTGGTTGATTTTTTTGATAATAGCCATTATTTCTAGAGTTAAAAGGAATCTCACTGTTGTTTGAATTTATGTCTCTTCAGTGGCCAGTAGTGAACTCTTTTCATAAGTTTATTTTCCAATTGTGACACTTCATCTGTGAAGTGTCTGTTCATTTCAGATGCCCATTTTATTGTGTTATTAAGTTTGTGTAGTTTAATATTTTTCAGTTCTTTATGTATCCTAGGCATCATCCTTGTCTGAGGAATAGCTGGCAAACTTTTTTTCCCCCTGCTTTGGGTTGTCTCTTCACTCTGTTGGTGCTTTCTTTAGTTATGTAAAACCTTCCAAATAAAATGAGAAGTTGATTTTTTGTGATATTTTCTGGGTGACTTGGATTTTGTTCATAATTCCTTTGCCTACACTTATATCTTCAAGAGTTTACCTATTCTGTCTCACAACAGAAATTGCATGTTTCTGGTTTAGTATTTAGAAATTTGATCTATTTCAATTTTAGGTTAGTTCATTGAGAGATATTGTTCTAGTTTTAGCCTTTAGCCCCTTATCCACTGTTGGTGGGAGTATAGATAGGTGCAAACACTGTGGCTTCTCACACCAAAGAAGTCTTGTGATATATACACGTGTATAGCCCATTGAGAGATATTGTTCTAGTTTTAGCCTTTAGCATGTGGAAAACCAGCTTTCCCACCGTCACTTACTAAAGAAATTGTATCTTTTCTAGTGAACATGTTTGGCCCCATTGTCACAGATAAAGTGAATGCACATGTCTGAAGTTGATTTTGTCTCTTCTAGTTTATTCCATTTATCCTGAGGTCTATGACAGTACCTTAGGGTGACCATAACTTGCTGTTTTTATACTGTAGCATTGTAGTATAATTTTAAGTCAGGGGTTATGATACCCCTTCATTGCCTTTGTTGCTGAGAATTAATTTCGCTATTTTATGTCTCTTATTTCAAGTAAATTTTAGGATTGTTTTTTCTATTTTTTTAATGATGCTGTTGGTATTTTGATTAATATTGCATTAAATCTGAATGACAATTTTGACAGCGTGTCATACATTTTCACTATGTTTTTTTTTTTTTTAGACAAGAACAAGGATTACTGTTCCATTTCACGTTATCCTCTTCAGTCTCCTTTCACAGAGTACTGTAGTTTGCCATGCAATAGTATTTTACTTACTTCGTTAGGACAATTCAAATGTATTTTTTTCTTTTTTCTCTTTTGGTTGGTATCATAAAATGTGTGACTTTGTTCTTTAAACACAGGAGTGCTATTGATTTTTGAGTTCTGACTTTGTAAGCAGTTATGCTGTAATTTAGTTATTAAATCTAGAAATCTTCTAAATGGTCTTCTATGTAAAGTATCATGTCACCTGCAAATAGTGGTAAATTAGCTTCTTCTTTTCCTAACATTATTCATATTATTTCTTTCTCTTATCTAATTGCTCTGGCTTTTGTTTCTCTTATCTAATTGCTCTGACTTTTGAATAAGAGTGTTGACAGTGGATATCCTTCTCTTGTTCCTTATTTTAGAGTAAAAGCTTTTGGTGTTTGGACATTTTGCATGATGATGGCTATTGCTTTGTGACAGATGGCCTTTATCAAAATGAGATAAAGACCTTCTATTCTAATTTTCTGTAGGGTTTATACTGTGAATGGGTGTTGGACTTTATATATCTTTCTGCTCTACTGAGTTGACCATGTGGCTTTTGTACTTGACTCTTTTAATATGGTATGTTACGTTTATTGAGTTGCATATGTTGAATCATCCTTGCATCCCTGGAATGAATCCTTCCTGGTTATGGTATATTATCTTCTTGATTATTTGCTGCATTCTGTTTCACAATATCTTAATGAGGATTTTTGCATCTGCATTCCTTAAGATAAGCCTGTAGCTTGAATCCTTATCTGATTCTGGTACCAGGGTAATCTTTATTTCTAGGAATGAGTTTTGAAGTATTGTTTCCTTTCAATTTTATTAAAGAGTTTGAGAAGTAGTTGAATTGATCTTCTCTAAATTTCTTAAAGAATTCAACAGTGAACCTATCAGGACCGGGGATTTTCTTTATTGGTAGGTTTTAATTACATCTTGAATTTTATTGACTGATATTAGGTTACTTAGAATGTTTATATACTTTCAATTCAGTTTTTGCAATTCCTATGTACCTAGGAATCTGTCCATTTCTTTTGAGTTTTCTATCATATTAAAATACAGGTTCTAAAAGTAGGTATTAATCGATTTCTACAGGATTCACTGTAATTTCAGCATTTTTATTCCTAATTGCATAGTTTGGAGTCTTTTCTTTCTTTTTCATTATATGGTTGGCTAAGGATTTGTTGGTTTTATTTAATCATTCAAAGAGCCAATTCTTTGATTTATTGATTCTTTGCATTTTCTTAGTAGCAGTTTCATTAATTTAGGCTCTAATCTTTATATTTTCTCCCTCAGACAAGGTTTGGGCTTGACTTATTCTTTTTCTAGGAGGGTGATATTGAACATTAGGTTATTTGTTTGAGCTAGTTCTGATTTTTCTAGTGTGGGAATTTATAGCAATAAATTTGCCTCATAGGTTTGCTTTCATTGTCTCCCATAAGTTCCAGTATGTTCTACTGGAATTATCATTTACTTATACAAACTGTTAGATTTCTTCTTTAATTTCCTTTATGACAAATTGGTTTTTAAAGAAGGTGTTATTTAATTTCCATGTGGAGGTTTTTGTGTGGGTTTTTTGTCACTGAGTTCCAGTTTTATTGTACTTTGGTCTGATAATAGGTATGGGATGATTTCAACTTCTTTGGATTTCTTTTTTTTTATTATTATTATTTTTATTCTTGTTTCAGAACCTTTGTTTGTTTATTCACTCATTTTTATGGCCGGTTCAGCCCGCCCCAAGGGCAGGGCTGGCGCAGCATGTGGTGCCGGGGATTGAACCGCAGTCCCTGAAGCCGCCCAAGCTTCTCCGAGCAGGCGCTTTAGACCACTGAGCCATTCCACCAGGCCCAATCTTTTTTTTTTTTTTTTTTTTTTGGTGGGACCAGGGTTCAAACTCACGACCTTGCACTTGCCCAGCAGGCACTTGTGCCTTGGAGCTATCTCCCCAGCCCCTCTTTGGATTTCTTCGAGAATATTCTATGAGCTAGTATGTGGTCTATGCTGTAGAATGTACTATGTTCACCTGAGAAGAATGTGTGCTCTGATGTTGTGATGGAGCACACTGTAGACATCTACTAAATTCATTTGTTAAGACATTTAGTTCAGTCATTATATTTGTGGATTTTTGTCTTGTTTATATGGCCATTTGTGATAGTGGGGTATTAGCTGAGGTCCTAGAATATAATTGTATTTGTGCTTATTTGATTTCTCCTGTCTGTTAATATCTATTTTATATATTTGGGTGTGCTATTATTTGGTGCATATATATTTATGATTGTTATCTCTTCCTCTTAGATTATTTTCTTCACAAGGATGCAGTGTCATTCTTTGTCTCTCTTGGTCAGTCTTAGCTTGAAATCCATTTTTTTTTTTTCAAATAAACTAGTTATACTGCTTTTATTTCAGGCTGGAGGTCATGATGTTTTTCAGGTTTTCTTTGTTATGGAATCATTTTATTTCTCCATCAATTTTGAAAGATAGATTTGTGGGATGTGTCACTCTGAATTGTAGTTTGTATCCTTTTTGTGCTTAAAATACTTCACTCCAAGATTTCCTTGATTTAGGAGTTTGTTTTCAGAAGTTTGTTGTAGTTTTGATACCATTTTCTTTATAAGTGATTTATTTATTTTTCTAGTACCTTTTAATATTATGTTATTGCACTGAATTTCTGGAATCAGGGTTATATGCTATAGATTAACTTTTTTCTATCACTGTTCATTAGAATTTTATAGGCCTCAATTTTCTGTTGGTCCAATTCTTTTTCCATGCTTGGGAAGTTTTTTTTTTTTTTTTTTTTTTTTTTTTTTTTTTTTTTTTTTTTTTTTTTTTTTTTTTTTTTTTTTTTTTTTTTTTTTTTTTTTTTTTTTTTTTTTTTTTTTTTTTTTTTTTTTTTTTTTTTTTTTTTTTTTTTTTTTTTTTTTTTTTTTTTTTGGTTTTTTTTTTTTTTTTTTTTTTTTTTTTTGCCATTATTTTTGTGAACAGGTTTTGTATGTTATTTTCACGATCTTGTTTTTTCATTGATCAATCATATGTCATTCTTTTTTGCATCAACCAGCCACTTTTAGACTGGTTATTCATGGTCTGTTGCGATTTTTTAAGAAATCCTTCTTCTCATGATCACGAACTGCAATCCTTTCTTCTAGATCTGACATTGTGTCATCACATTGGTTCATTCCATTCATCATAAGTCCAATAGAATTTGTAATTTCCTATATATCTCATTGAATCTGTTTCATGGATTCCATTTCTTTCCTATATTGGGTGTTCATGATTTCATCAGTTTTCTCAGCTCCTAAGCCAACAAATAAAGCAAAAAAATCTCTTAACTCATTTCATTTCTTAGTTCATTTAAACTTTATATATTACTGGCTAGGGATACTACATGAAGTGTTCGACTTAGATTAAGATGAAATATTTTTAAATTAAGTCATTCCATTTCAAGCAAATGTACCCTGGACTAAAGTTTAGCACAATGCTCTGGCCCAAGGTCAAATAGCACTGTTTGTCATGTATTATGATGTTAGCTTTATGAGTTTTGTGTGTTTCTTTGGCTAGCTATAATATCCACTTATCAAATCAAACAATAATCTAGATGTTGATGTGAATTTATTTTGCATACATCACTAGTATCTAAATATTTTTATTTTTATCCATAGATTTGTATCCTGTCTACCCTCATTTGTGTTTTTCTTTCCAAGAAATTTCACTGATGAAAAAATAATAATTCTTCTGCCAGAATACAGAATAATCTTCCATTGAACCCAATTTTAAGGGCGTCACCAGCCACTGTGAAACTCCTAGGTTTTGGGATCCAAAGATAAAGTAGTAGATTTACTCACATACTAACTGAAGTGATTTACTCTGATTATCTTGGGTTCCTAGTTTTATTAATAATGGAAATTAAAACTTAACCACAAATTCGTAAGGGTAAAAGTTTTAATTGGAAATTTAGAGGAAAGATAGGAAAAGACTGCAGCTTTAGATAGTTGGAAAGGCAAGAGACCAACTTTCAAAGATTAGTCAAGCTGGAATCTGGTTGACTTTTATTTCATAACTCTGGAATCTTTTTGACTGGGGGGGAAGTCTCACTTCTAGGGAAGGCTCATCTGTGTCTCTGGTGGTCTCAAGTGAAGCTCCATCTTTGCTGAGATTTCAGCAGATCACAGGTTCATAAAAATGGTTGGAGACTTACAGATACATTGAATGTTTCTGGAAATCCTGTTTGTGTCCTCAATCTTGAAGGGACTGAGACCATATAAACTCGAGGCTAATCAACCTATTTTGCTGACTTTTAGACTTATACCCTTTAAATGACATGCATGCTTATGTGCAAAGTGGAGAAGAGATTTAACCCAAAGTTTTAACTTAAGAAAGGATACAAAAGCACTCAAGTGTTGTTCTCTTTTAGCTATCTGTTGTTCATTAATAGGCCCAAGCGAAAAGTCAGAATTTACAGCAATAAATGGCTTTATGTTTGTCACAGAAGAAAGCCCAAATCATGCTTTAAATGAGTAGTAGTTAAGAGCCTGTGCCTATTTTCTATGCATGTGATTGTGTTTATGAGTCTACACCAATTACCAGCTAAAACTTGGCCTCTACTCTACAGTGGCGATGAGGAAGAGAATCCCTGGAACATATGAAGGCTTGCAGGGAACCTCTGGAATTATCATACCCCCATGATGTAAATAAAAAACCATGACATGCTAATCCATTAAATACTATTATTAGCCCAGATCTGCGGAGAGTGAAAGTTTGGGTCACTCTGTCATTGAAAGGGATTCAAAGAAGTTCTGAAAGAGGAAGTAAAGAACTTCAACTTACCCACAGAATAAATTTACTGACTACCACCCCAGAATACATTTTAGGAATACTTAGTAAGAGGCACTGAAAAGATTTTTTTAGGATGCTATCAAGTACCATTCATGGAAAGGCAATATGGAAAAGTCCAGATATGTGACTTCTAGCTCTTCCTTAAAATTAAAATGACCATGAAAAGTAAATGTTGTGAATCAGTTTAGAGCACTGGGACAGTCACAGCAGCACAACACATTATATTCACAGAAGAAAATTTCTAGAACTGCTTCAGAAAGTGGAAAGAATGATGGGATTGATGTATTTTTGTGTGTGTGTGTATTTAAAACAGAGTCTACAGGGTCACTACACAGATTGGACTTGTAGTGATCCTATTTTTCAGACTTCCAAGTGCTGGGATTAAAGGCATGTGTCAAAGTACCCAATCTCATTCACTGTTTCAGCATGCTCTGGGGGCAGGGCCAGCATGGCAGATCAGGGATCAAACGTCTGGCCCCGTATCTACATAAGCAGAGACTTTAATCCACTGAGCTATCTGGCCAGACCTCTGGAGTAAACATAATTGATGTGAGGCAGATTGATAGCAATGGTTCTTTAATGTAATAAATTTTTAAATTATAAGCATTAATATTATTTGATCATATTTGTAATCTACTATCTACATTTATATCATAACATTTTAAGTTACTAAATGTTATGTAACAAAGTAAACATCACCTAAGAACTTTGTCTTCCTCCTGGAAAAAGTTAGCGTATACACAGTATTGTATGTTATAAGTAGAAGTATGACTCCGATCTTTTCCAAACTTGGAGATTATTTATGGTTTGCCTCTCAAGATGTGTACCAATTTGTCAAGGGTAGGTTGTGAGGTTAGTTTTACATGTCAGTTTGACTATTCCAAAATATCTATTTATTTCCTCAAGAGCCAGCATAGATGCTATGAAGATATTTTGTAGATGTGTCTAATGTAAGTAATTACTTGATATTACATAAAATGAATTATGCTTCATAACGTAAGCAGGCTTCATAGCTGAGATAGGTATGCTTTTAGAAATAGTTGAAATGCCTTAAAAAAATAAAAAGTGAGGGCCAGAGAAATAGTTCAATAGTCTGAAGCTCCTGCTTAGCAAACTTAGGCAACCTCAGGGACCACAGTTAGATCCCTGACAACATATTCTACACCAGCCCTGCCCCCAGGGCAGCCTGAGCCAACCACAAATAAATAAATTTTAAAAAGTAAATGAAAATAAAAATATAAAGTGAAGTTCAAAAAAAAAGACAAAAAAAAAAGAAAAGAAAAGAAAAGAAATTGTGCCTCAAGAGATTCTAGCCTACCATGTTATATTACCCAGGTCCCATAATCAAATTCTTTAAAATAAGTCAATCAGTCAATCAATCAATCAATCAATCAATATTTGTGTATTTATATTATAAATATATATTTGTATATCATATATATTTATGCTCATGTATCTAGAATTCATTTTGTTTCATTTTAAAAATGTTTACAGTCGAATAATTTAAATTTCTTTTTATTAAGCAATATTATATATAACTTTTGGTAGGTAAGCATATACATAGCCTATTTTAAAATTGTAGCATAGGGCCAGCAAGATAGCTAAGCGGACTAAGCACCTGTTTTGGCAACCACAGGGACCCAGGGTTTGATCCTCGGTCCCGCATTCTGTGCTGGCCCTATCCCTGGCAACTGAGCCCAGATGTGGTGGTGCATGCCTGTAATCCCAGCATTGAGGAGGCCAAAAACAGGAGGTTTACTAGGAGTCTGAACTGTGGAGTGAGATCCTGTACCAAATATATATAAGAAAAAGAAAAAAGATGCTCTCCTTTAAGTAGAACACAGGGTTAAAATTGTTGCCTAGAAATCACTATTTTTACCATAATCTAATCAACTATTTCCTTATTGATGGCCTTCGGGAGTTTTTAAATGATTTTTACCAGTTTAAATAGTTCTGCCTGAAAATATATGTACTTTCAATTTTACATACTCATGTTTTCATATCTATAAAAGTTGAGATTTTTTTGTGAAAAAAATGTGATGGCTTATCTTGACTAGTAACATGACTGGTGAGACATGCCTAGGACACTAGCAAAGCACAGTGTGTCTCAGTGAGTCTGGACGGGTCATGAGAGAGGGACCTTGAAGGACAAATCTGGTCGCGGACACCTTCCTCTCAGAGCTCCTTCCCTACACAGCAGGAAGTGAGCAGCCATGCTCCATTGCTTACTTCCACTGTGACATCCTGCCTCGCCTCAGGCCCACAGCAATGGACCTAGTGGAGTGCGTGTTCACACCTCTGAATTGTGTGCCACAGGAAACATTGTCTCTGTTAAGTTATGTACATCAAGCATTTTGTCCCTACAACAGAAAAGCTGATTAATATCAACACTGTCATGGGGCTGGGAGATAGCTCAGCAGAATAAGCCCTTGCCTGGTAAATACAAGGGCCTGAGTTTAATCCCCAGTTAAAAAAAAAAAAAAAAAAAAAAAAAAAAAACTGTCAGTTTTTAAATTTCAAATTTATATTGATAATTTCCTTTTATAAAAGTTGTAGCAATTCTTCATTCTGATAGTAAAGCATCTTGCCAACATCTGCACCAGCACTGCATAATTTTCAATGTGATAGGTAAAAACCTGAATCTCATTTATATTTTATTTTAAATTTACATGATACTAAAGTGGTTGGTTATATCTGACAAGAGCAGGAGCGTTCAGGGGGATTTGGCCACAGACTGATTGGCCATATCTTCATGTGACTGAGATGGTTGCCATTTCTAGCCCTTGTTTCTTCATTTGTCTATTTTTTATAGATAACATTTCTTTTTTACTTCTTAATAAAAACACCCCCCAAGTGATATTCATCTTTTCTGGATATGGACTATCATTCTCTCTATAGCACCCATAAATGAATCACTCAATGTTTGAATATTTCACTGTAATTTAATTGCCTGGACATCACCATCCTATCTGACCTCATGAGAAAAGGGAAGAAGGCAGGTAATGATGTGGTAGACTTCGGAATTCCTGTTAGTATACAACAACTGAAGTCTAAAGAAAAATCATCTTATCAACTTCTTAAACTAGAAATGTATTTAGACTACAATATAGACCTAATGCTCTGCTTGCAGAATTGCAGAATTTCCCGATTTGGTGTCGCTCCAGGTTAAAAAACATAACAGCTGAAATACATGAATTGGAATCATTTGCCATCCATTCCTAATATAATGACTGATTTCCCACTCTGGAAGTAGCGAGCTGCAGGTAATAGGTTTGAACTCAATCCAGGTGGATGGGGGCCAGACATATTAAATTTAAGGCAGCTATTGCACAACTCCCTACAGAAACTGTGCAAATAACATAGCTGAAGTGCTTTCTGTATGCTGTGTAACTCAACCCTTTTGGCAACATGATTAATTCTTTGCCCTTTTCTGTAGTACTCATAGTAAGAAAATACACTAAAAGGTGGCCAAAACCGTAATACAATTTGTCAGGTATTGCATCCCAAATATTATCCTCTTGGCTTTTAGTTCAGAAAGAAAACTTGAAATGTCCTGATGAAGCTAGCATATAACAATTACTCATCAGTGTTATCTTCCTTTTCCTAATGCCACTAACATCATCAGTGTATAAATACAATGCAGGAGCTGATAGTTTAAATTTATGTTGTAGTCTATATAGCTCCCTCTTCATTTATTAAAATCTGGCTAAATTTATGCCAAAGAAGTTTTAGTTGTAGTTTCATCCAGTTAGGCCACCACAGTAAAACATGCCTGGTCCCATAGGTATACCTTCAAGGATAAAATTTTGCAGTGCCCTGCCAAACTATCTTTTTTCAAAAAGAAGTCTGTGACACAAGGAACTTCTAAATCAAAACCCTGTGGTGGGTTTAATCTAAGGCTTACTGTAACTCCAATTTTAGTCTTTGCAGAGATGGACGTGTTAATGTTGTCACAGTTCCAGGGAAAACGCAATTTTAAGAATATATGTAAATTTTCCCAAGTCATCTAAAACTAAGTCTTGTCAAAATGAACTAATGTGTTAAGTATGTAGATACAATTTTTTCCAAAGTGGAAATGTTTCAGAAGTAACTTCTATACTATTCATCTCATTGTAAATTTGCTCCTAACTGCAAACTAGAAACAATGGAATAGTTTGATAATTGGCAAATAAATCCTAAGGTATGAGTTGAGAGGGCAAATTGGCAAAAGCACAGGGTTTGGTGCATTACAAATCTAGGGTAATGAAAGCCTGAGAAACTCAAGTAGGGATTGCATTACAAGTCCTGGAAGAAACTGGCAAGAAACTGGAAGCTGAAGTAAAGGGTCAGGATTGGATTTATTAGGTAACCTACTGTCAGAGTTGAATTTGTGTTTGTTTTCTAGATTTTGGTTTCTAGCTGGTTCCTTAGACAAAGTAACTTAGTTTAAATGGAATTTGGATGGGCTCAGCTCTAGGAATTAGTAACCAATTTGCTTTTAAGGGTCCTATTTCATGTTACACTTAATAGGTATCACATGTTTTTAGTTGGTCTTTTCTATATATTGATGTTGGCTTACAGGGAAGAAGAAATCAAATAATGAACCACCATGATTCTTAAGAGATTGTATCCATAAATCATGTATAGCTATAACATCAGTGTTTGTTTAAGGATATAATTATATAGCATGCCATAAAGTGTGTGTGTGTGTGTGTGTGTGTGTGTGTGTGTGTGTGTGTGTGTGTGTGTGTGTGATTTGTGTCTAGAAATATTCTTTTTGGGCAGCAGTCTAGTTGCTGGCCTGTTGACCTACAGAAAAACATCTGGCAATTAAATGGAAAAATTGTAGGGTTAATTGATAGGGGAAAACTAATCGGATTCTGGCTGTGCTTGAGATCAGGATATGACCTCTGAGATATCATGGATTGCAAACTGGAAAACATTTTATATGTTGTACTTGAAAAAAATGTTTGAAGCATTACTGCATGTCACAGTTAATCAGTGTCAAAATGTGTTGCTCTGTGGTGTTGGAAAACAAGCGCGAGGTATATGAAATGGAAATAAGTTTGCTCCATTTTTGTAGCTTAACTTCCATTCACAGCAAATTCATCTGTTGAAATTACAACTATGAATGCGACTGTATTTGTAGATAAAGATTTTAAGGAAGTAATCAAGGGTAAATGAGATGAAAGGGTGGAGTTCTTATACAATATGACTGATGCAATCATGAAGAGACAGTGAACCTCTCCCTGTACCTTCCCTCTCTATCTCTTTCCTCTCCCTTTCTCCAGGATCATAGACCAAAGGTCTTGTGAGGACACAAGGAAAATTCAACTCTTTACAAGCCAGAGTGAGAGCAATACAAAAATGTAACTGGGTAGCATACTGACCTCAGGCCTGTAGCCTCCGAAGCAGTGACAGAATAAATTTCTGCTGCTCAAGTCACTTAGTCTTGGATATTTTTATAAGGCACTATGAGTAAGTCAATACATACGGGTATCTGTGGTGCCAGAGTGGATATGTCAAGTTTCTGCAGATTACCTGGGGATACACACGTCTCCAATAACTGGCTAGGAATTTCTAGAAGTATCCAACATGACCATAAAGGTTATCAAAATGAGTGGAACAGATATCCATGTTATGAGCTGGCCACATTAACTCTTCCTTTCCCTCCAACATCACCTGGCTTTGCCATAAGAAAGGAACTCGATGAATTAAGTACAGTTAAAACCCTACACACTGGGCTCCATGTTGGGGAGATGGCTCAGGTTTGGACTGTAAGAGCACTGGAGCCCCTGACAAGATGACTTTATTTGTGGTCAGCATGTGACAGCCACAGCCAAGCAACACTACCCCTCATAGCACTGCAGCTACCGAAAAAGATCACACACTTTCTGATGGAGTTAATACCATGAAAGTATGCAAATTCGACACTTCTGGTTGTTATTTCTAAGAACATTAACTCAAAACAGAGGGTGTCCAGAGAGACCACAACATTATACTTTGATAACACGTTTTTTTTTTTTTTTTTTTTAAAGAAGCAACATCTGTTCATTCTTGGACCTAAATTTAGACTTTTCCATTAACCTAACCAATAATTCAGCCTATTTTTTTTTTCATGAATTTCTTGAGTTGTGTTGCTGGCTCTTGTCGGCCAAAGACACATTTTCGTTATCTCTGTGCCTAGAAATTAAAAAAAAAGAGATTAAAGATTCCAACTTAAATCTCTCCTTCCTAATTCATCTAAATTTTTATTAAGATTCTGTTAAGGCTAAGCTCAAATTCTGTATTCTGTCTAAGTTGTCTCTCTTCTGGGCTCTTACCTCTTGATATAAACATCAGCAAACCAAGTATATATAATCTTGACCTACTATTTTCTCTTTTCTTGAATTTCCTGGAATTAACAACTGCAAAATCATGAAAGGTATACAAAATCTACAGCCTGGAAAATTACCTATGAGACTATTTTCGAAAGTTTAATGGATTAATCTGTTGATAAAATGAACAGGGAAGATTTCACAAGGCTAGAAAGTGAAACTCCAGGGCCTCTGTGAGGTGGATAGGTATGGAGACAAAGACAGAAACACAGACATTCCCGAGCTCTGCAGAAAATCGAATGAGACTGAGCATAGAATCAACATACGTCCTGGGTGTGGCTAGCAACAGTGGGAGGAAAAGGGCTACATTTCAGAAATACCCGTGTTTATAGTTTACTAATTGCTGTGGCATGCAGAGTGTTTCTGCGGAATCATTCCCAGGAAGACTTTATTTGGAGATAGGATCATTGCAGTTGTGTTATGATTTTAGAAAGGTGAAATCACCACGGATTTAGCTGTAAATCCAAGAGCTATATATAATTTATATTGTAAAAAGGGAGCAAACACCAAGACCTAAGAAGTAGATGATGTGGACAAAGAATTACACTGCTCCAAGCCAAGTTATCGTAAGACAGGAAAAGCAAGAAAAGCTTGTCCTTCAGAGAAAACATGGCTCTGCTGGTACCTCGATTTCAAACTGGTGGCCTGTAGTACTGTAAAGAAATTAATTTCTGTGTATTTTAGATAATAAATTCTTGATAATTTGTTATGGCATCCATAGGACATTAATATACTGGCGTAACTATTAAGTGTGGGAAAGTGGCAAGAAAAATGAAAACTCTAAGAGATGACTTGGCTGAAAAGGGGAAGTTATGTCAAAGTTCATTAGCATTGCAATCAAAACTGCTATCCCCATGCGCAGCCTAACTTGCACTATTAATCCTAATTAACCAGATCCTGACCAGAGTTTATATCACATTTGATAGCCATCCTAAGGAAAAGCAAGCACTTGCTGAGCTTCAGCACTTTCTGATAAGAAGGGACTGAGCAAAAGGGACACGTTGATTTTGCTACAGAAATTCTTCAGTATGCTCTGGCATCATGACAGTTTGGCCATCTGCTTCATGGAGGGAGTCCAGCACCATCAAAGAGAGTATAATTTCTGTCATTTCTTAGAAAAACATCCTTGTAATGTAACAGTCACTTAGCAGGTTCATTGTGCGGCTGTGTAAATTTTCATGACCAGGGTCACCGTTTCTCCCAGTTTGCCTTGGACAGCCCCAGTGTGCTTGCCTGATGTCCCAGCCTAATTACTACAGCTCTCTGCCTTTCACTTTAAAGGGTGGCCCAGTTCAGAAAATGAATCATGTAGCCAACCTACCTATGACAAACTCCATAATCCAGACCTGTACAAAGTTTTGTTTCCTTGTCCATGTCTCAAGATTGCTTAGATAGAGTGTTCAAGAAATAGAGATTCATTTGTTCAAAGAGAGTTTTGCTCAGGAGTTAGAAGAAGGAAGTTTACGATGAATTTGTTGACTAAAGACTAGTCGGTTAGCCCTAAACTGAGCTCTCCTTACCCTTACTCTGTTCTTCACTCCTTGCCTTTTGAATTGGCTGTTCCTGCAGTACTTCTCTCCAGTGGAAGGAATTTGGCTTCTTTAGCACTAGGACAACTGCACATATCCATGTCTGCAAAGCAGGTGTAGGCTGGCATTCTGCCCACGCCTGGCCAGACAGCTTCATAAATCCTGCCCTTACCGCAGCCCAAATTACTTTTCATGACACAAAGCCAAGCTGTGTTATTCACCTAATGCCCCGATTTACAGTTCCCAGGACAAAAGAACATACAGATAGAGTTTCAGGGCTCTGTTTGCCTTTGAGTTTATCTAAAGGTCAGTTTCAGGTCAAGCTGAAGAAACCTGACAAATGGTGGCGAATAAACCTAAAAATAAGTTAAGTGCAAGCAGGAAACTCAAATATTCTTTATTCTTTTGCCAAAAACAAACTCAACTCAATTTGCATTCTTTTAATGTCTGAAACAAACAGCTGTTCTCCTATTCATGGCATGGTTCCTTAACTTTGGGTGCATATGTATGCTATTAGCTTACACAGAAGGTACACACATGCATGCAACACACGAGGCTAACTGTCCTCATGTAAGTATCTGTTATGACCCGAGTCACCGGATGACTACCCAGTCTATAGTGAGAAAACTTATCTGGGAGGAGTGCTTGGTGGTCCTGATGTACCCCCAACATCTTGTCAGGCCTAGGGGTGTGATGACTTCAAGTAAGAAATCTCACATACTGAACAAGAAAACAGACCTGGAAAAGCAGGTACGTGGCTAGAGATAACTGCTTATGTGTTGTATCTATCAGAAAGAAGGCCAAGTAGGTAACCTCACACATGTCTCCTATAGTAGGCTACAAAATAAAGGAGTTCTGGAGGCCTCCATCAGTGTCTCATTTACAAATTATTTTATTTGTTTGGCTTTGTTTCTGAGGGTCTGTATAGTTTCAGCCCACCATTTTCACCCACGTATGTGCCTCTTTAGTCTCCCTACCTCTCCCTCCTTCTCAACTACCCTACTCTCACATAATAGAATAAATGGGAAATGTAATTATATAGCTAACAGTAGAGAATTAATGTTTTCTCTGAGCAGTGCTAATGATTTTATGAAAGTAAATAAATGGAGCCACCAGCCGTAAATGGATCTCTCCGAGTGCTTTGCACTAGTCAAGAGCACCACCCGCTGAAGTGCCTCTGCAGAAATCTCAGCATCCCAAAGTTGTGCATAGCTAAGACACTAGGTGTGACAGGGTTCCCAGCAGAGCACTTCACTCTCCAGGCTGGTGGCAAAAAGGATTCTACGGAAAACAAGGGACAACAGCAAAAGTCTAATTTTCCTGCTTTGGATTGCTCACACGGGGACCTTGATATTGTATTGCCACTGTGGATTTTCTATATGAAAACTTCATGGTGTAAATTTTTCTGCTTGTTCTTCCCGTTGTTTTTTCTTTTTTTTTTCTTTACTTTTCTACTAGTAAGATCACAATGGAAATGACAGCAATTTCACTAATGAAGCTATTTCTCAGGAGTAAGCATACTGACCTTACCAACTTTTAACATAGATTTGCAGCTTGCAGCTGCCTTCTGTACGTTTACAGGACGCAATGCTTTCCAAAGTCAAGTCAAGTAGGACTTTTGACTTTCAACTGTCTAGATGTTAAGGGTGGAAGATGAGTGCTCCAGTACCTGATGTGATAAATCTACTGTTACGGTTCACGGACAGTAGTTGCTGACCACTGTGGCAAAGGCGTTGTTGGATGAATGACTTAGAGGACAGACACGTCCTGTGGCACCGTTAGCGGGCTCGCTTTCTCCTCCACATTCTCTCACCTGGCGCTCCTGACATGCTGACGGGCCCTGCAAGCCCCTCGCCTTCCCTCCCAGCAGCTTCCACTGATTCACAAGCAGTGACGGCCGAAGGGATGATTTCATTCTTTCACAGCAGCCCTTGGCCAATGGCACATGGCATGGGTGGATAAGTCCCCAATAGGGATGACTGAACTGTGTTTTACATCGGCATCCAGCTGTCGCTGGTAGGAACGCAAGTACACTGCCAACAACGGTAACTTGCTCAATAATACATTCTTCACTGGATACATCTTTGCCTTTCTCTCTTATAACTCCATTCCCCAAAGTGTTTCCTGAATGCCCTCACAAAACTGTACTTGAACCCGTGGCTGGGGTCAGGTTCTACAGGACCCTAACTTAAAGAATCCCATGGTGAAGGTAGTAGTGAAAAGGCAGATGAGACCTTAGGGATCCAGTGACTTGATTCTGAAGAGCAGTCCCCATTGCCTATTTGGAAATAATCCCGAGGAGGGTGCCCCACAGTGCCCAGGGAGATGGAGCTGTAGAACTCTACTTTCCAGATGCAAATGCATGAGTAAAAGTGTTTTTTTCTTGCGTGTTTGCAAGTATGCCTTACACAAATTGGAGAGTGGGGGCTGTGGACTCTTGGGGGAGACTGAGACATAAAGATTTCTAATCCTCTATTATTAGGGTTATGACTGTAAAGACAAAGCCTCCCTTTGAGATTTGTCTTTGTGTTTGAAAAGGCAGTTGAATGTTATTAATGCATTCCAGGAAGTACTGAACACCAACTTGAAGCTTTTATCAGCTTTCTTTTGCTCCCATTTCTAAAACAAAAATATCTTCCCTCCAAATACTCCATTAAAAGAACATATGAAATTAATGAAACATATCATTACTTTTACAATGGCCAAATTGTAGATTTGTCACACTACAGAGACAGAAACTCATTAAGCCATTGTGCTCCTGCCTCACATTTTAGAGTGTCTTAAAAAGAAAAGAATTTTCCAAATCCACCAAACCTTCTCTTTTCTCTTATTATCTCTCTGCAACTTTTTTATGGTTTGAGCTGCAAATTGTGACTCATTTATCCATGCCTGTATTATTGGTAGGACAGAACTTAAGAGTAGCTGAGGCTGAGCAGTGAGAAACTCAGTTTGGGGCTGGGGATTTCACGGTGTATTTGTGCACTGGGCAGAACTGACAGCCCTTGCAGCCCTTGAAAGCAGATGAGGACCGCAGCGTTCTTTGTCAGTCCCTCCACCCCCTTCCCCCGTATCTTTCAGGGAATGTGAATTATTTATCCCATTGGGCTTGGGTATTTTAGCAAACGTCAGCATGATTGCAGTGTGAAGCCAAGCTGAGCGCTCAGCTCCCCTCTACACTGCATTGAACAATACTGCCTCTTTCAAGGAGACATAGTGAATTCAGGAGAGAATGACAGGAGAAATCCGCGTGACTTGCAGGAGGACTGGCCAGTTCCCTGTCCACACTCTCCCCACAAACTCTTTAAAAGAATATAAAAACCTCTCACATCTATGCAAGCAAATTTTTAGTTGAATTTTATTGTCAAATTTTGTTTCAAAATTTTTTTTGCACAAGGGCCATTTGATGAGTTATTTTTAAATGTTCAAAACTCTTTTCACTGGAAAAATAAATATTTTAATAAAACACATGACAGACAAATATTCTTGCAAAAGCATTTTTCTGACCTTCATTGTAAAACTTTGCATTTTTTGTCTAGGAAATGACCAATTGAGAGAAAAATTCTTTCCTTTGGCCCCTTACCACATTCTTCTGGAGAGTTTTCAGCTACTTTTTTTTTTTTTTTTTTTTAAATATCAGAGTCCTACAGGAGAAGAGACAATTATACAAATATAAGTGGAAGGAGAGATCGGTATGCTTATAATTATCTGTTTAATTATATATAATACATGAATAGATGAAGATAATATATGCCGTACATATACATTTATTACTGGGAGGCAGATTTTAAGCAGTTGTGTGATTCAGGGGCTGGCAAGACAGAAGACTGTGGGAAGTGTTGACAGGCTGGAAACTGAAAAAAGCTTTCTGTAGTACATTCTTGAGGAAAAATGTATTTTCTCATAATCCTCAGTTTTCATTCTCAAGATCTTCAATTGATTAGATGAGAATCACATGTATTACAGTAGATTATCTACTTTATTTGAAAGTCAACAGATTGTATATATTTTTGTTAATCAGATCCATAAATATCTTCACAGCTACATCTAGGATCATACAACATCAAACAACTGGATCACAGACTACTCAAGTCAACATATAAAATCTGCCCTCACAGCCTTCAACAGGAAAGCACTGCCCTTTAGCCTTATAAGGCATTAGCAAGGATGTGGTGTTGTGTGTGTGTGTGTGTGTGTGTGTGTGTGTGTGTGAGAGAGAGAGAGAGAGAGAGAAACAGAGGCAGAGACAGAAAGAGACAGAGACAGAGACAGAGACAGACAGAGACAGGGAGAGACAGAGAGAGAGAGGCAAAGAGACAGAGACAGACAGAGAAAGAGAGAGACCTTGCACTCAAAATCCATGTCTGCTACTTCACTGACTGCTCTTGGCCAAATTAAAGCTTTCTAAATATCAGTTTCTTTATTTATAGAATCATGTAAGTCACTTAATATTCTTTTCATTCAAAAATACAGAAAGCGACCCAGTCTAGCTCAAGAAATCAAACAGAGGTTATTAGCTCCAACTATGAAGGGCCATGGCACTGGACTGAATTCAGAGTTTGGTGTGACATCGTGAAGCTCAGGTAGGATCTTGCTCCTCTCACCTGCTGGTTCTTGATGTCCTATGCCGGCTGCCCTGTATTACAGCCTTCTTCTGATAATGGCAGGCTACTTCTAGCAGTTTCAGTCTACAGCTTTTAGATTAAGGATTAATTATCAGTTCTACAGAGCCACACTAGTTACCAGTTACTCTGTGTGTCCAGGGCATGAAAAGTCTCATGTAACTGAGCTTGCACACCTGCTGTATGTACTGGACCTTGAGATGCGTGCAGTGATCCAGATGTACAGAGTGAAAAAGGCATCAATCTTCAATCAGAAATTGGGGTCTCTTTACACAGAAAGGAGAAAAATTGCCAAAGGGGCATGACATGGTAACTGCATGATGATTTTAGCACTTAACTCACAAGGCTGGTTCATTGAAGTTCCATCTCTTACACAACGTGTTCTGATACATAGAGGCTCCCACGTGGCTATACATTCTCAGTTATTAGAGCGCCATGTTAGGAACAAGGATGGGCATATATAACTGAGAAAAATGTAATGAACACTATTAGAGAATTTGTCTTTTAACAAAAATGGTCAATACCATTTTAGTAATACCAATTTTATGTGACCAGTCTGTCCCAGAGAGAATGAATAGAACTGATTGAAAATCAAATGTCAATAATTTGGAGAGACTAAAAAGAGTAATTTTTATTTGAAGTTGGAAGGAAGGAAGTTCTAAGCAGGAAAATCAAAAAGAATCGAGGTCTCTGGCTCGCTCTAGCGCAGTCTGGTTCCTACGCTGGAAGCTATGATGGATTTAGGGTTCCTCCTGTGTTGTGGAGTAACATTTGTCTCTTCAGCCTCATCCACTGAACTGTCCTCTCCTCAAAGGGACAGCGCACTGCCAGTGTCATGCCACAGTCCCTTTTTGGGGCTGCGCATCCTTCCTGGCTCAGTAGTCACGTGTTCCTTAGCCTTTGTTTCCACCTTTGTCACTCTGTAAACTCCAACAGGGCCATCACTGGGGTCCACAAGAATATCTTTCTGAATTTGTTGGGGGAAAACAAAACTGGGAAGGAGCATTCTTCTTCTTTGGTTCCTGACCCAGTTCTTTCTACTCCTTGTATGACATTGCCCCATACTTTAAGAAATCCCTAGACAGGTTATGTGTTCAATAATTGCCCAAAATATGACGGTATGCATTTCAAGCCTCACCTCCCTTTCCGTCCTCATGGGCAGGGAGCATAACAGTTCCTAAAAATGATAGCATTCTAGAAGCTGTGGATTTCAGACAGTTTGCTCCAGACTTTTGTCACCACATTCCATGCTAGTGGCAGCACCAGGATAGATCTGTGACCTGGGGTCTCAGTGGTCACTCACATAGGAAGCAGATGCCATGCCCCCCTTCTTCAGCATGCTCCTCTCACGATAGGGGACCTTGGAATTTGCCCTTGCCCCTTACTCACACACTGAGTTTCACAAAGGAAGGTGGCACTCTTTCCACAAACATTATACTCCAAATCTAACCACTACCCTTTCTCCTATCAACTGGAGTGAGGATGCTGCAGTCATTTTGGTAATAGGATCTTACATCCCTTCTCTTAGTGAGGGCCCCAGATGGGCAGTAGTCCTAACTGAGGTGGACTCACTGATGTCTCTGCAGTACAAATGTGGGATAACCACCACCCTGGCCTCACCTTTGGGCCACATTTCCAATGAAAAGATGGAATTTCTTAAATCCCAATGACAACTTGTTACATATACAACATTTCTCACGGCATACACTAGAAGATTCGTCTATATTTCTCCTTAAATATTTGTTTAGGGATGGGAACTCCTGGAAGAGCCAATATCTTAGGAAGATAAACAAACTATGAGGCTAAATGTCACTGTGCTTTCATGTCAATGTTTGTAATTACTGGCAGTCTAGTGAGGGACCCTAAACAGAAGAACGACAAGAAGTATTTTCATGTTACTTTTCTTTATAAAAGAAGAACTTAAAGGAAAATTCTGACTCACATAGGCTTTAGTCCTACTTTCTAGAACTATTTTTTTTATAACATATAGAAATAGAATCTGTAAGTGCTGTCAAACGTGCATTGAAACCTGGCCCCTGCTCCTCAGTATGCTCAACTCCAGCTTCAGCTGTGTGACCCAAGAATTCACACTGAAATTGAGATCCTTCTTAGTCCAAAAGCTTCTTCACTGGGTTTTCTACACTCCCAATACAAAATCATTTACTTTTAATTCATAAATACACTAAAATATTACACGGTGCACCAGTAATGTGTATACTTTTCATATAACAGCTAAATATTTTTAAAAACTATCTTGAGTTTTCGGATGCAGCCAGAGTGCTTTCCACCATAAATATCAAGTATCCCTTCCATTAACCAAATCCCCTGTTTTGAGGTATGCTGTTTTTCCACAGGCGCTGAATGCGCTTTCCTCTGTGCTCTGCCTCTTCAGCTCTTGCTTTATGTGAGTATGTAGGTCAAAGGTCACCACCACCCCGTTCCGTGGGAAATGAGATCCACCTGTGGAAAAAGATTAGTGACATTTGAATAGAAGCCAAGTATGAAACACCTGTTGGAAGAGTTTGAGTTGGAGAAGTAATTATAATACTTTAGAAAGAAAGGGGAGTCTGTGCGTACCTGCATGACACTTTTCTCTTGCTGATAGTTTTTAAAACATTCTCCTTGGAAGGAAAGAGTAGTGGGGTACAAAACAAGTAGCCAGAGTCTTTAAACTCTTGTAGAAAAAAAGTAAACAAACCACACACTAGTGAAAGGTGGAAAAAAATAAAATGAATAAAGAATATCGAATAAAAAATTACTGGAAAAAGAACTATTAATTTGTATTTAAATTTGAATGAAGTTCCATCTAGCCTATAGTAAAAATAAGAGAAATAGGGGGAAAGGCTAATCAAATATTAAAATATAGCTAAAACCTGAAGATTTCAAATTTTAGAAATTTCCCAATTTGTCACTATAGAGTAAGCAGTCAGTAAAAAATTCTGCCAAGTACATTTTTGTTAATTTTCAGAAAACCATATGCAAAGGTAATATATTTATCATATTAAATACAAGTGAGAAATGAAGGCATTGTTACTGATAAGTACAGGAGACACTACATCAAATAGTGGCGGAACTTTCAGCAGCAGTTCAATGAAGTTTATAATGTCTACCCAAAGTAAAGGGACATTATTTCTGTGAATTCAGATGTGTTCTGGCTTGATGAGTAGTCTCATTTTAATTTCAAAAATAAATAATGTAATTCATTTGAAGAAGATAAACGTTCAAAGTGATGAACAGCACTGAGCCCAAATCTGTAAAATTTAAGCTGAAAATGTGTAAATACACTCTTGAACAAAAACAAAAAGAAAAGTACCTTTTGGCAGGCAACCATCTTAATCACTAGAACATATTTGCTTTCAACATCTTTTATCAATTTTTGTAGCTAAGCATTGTATATTTAGCACGGAATTCTAGAAATACAGCACGTATATGTGTCATACGTAGGAATAAAATCAGTTCAGAAATTTTTGCCTTCTGCCTCATATCCCAAGTAACATTATAAATTGCATGCTTTTAAATATTCATTGCAGTTTAGCTGAATTTCCTACCCCCTGAAAGTTTTCTGCGACTAAAGGACCTAGGGCAGTAAAGGGAATATGCTGCACAGTTAATTATCCGAATCGTTGGCTCGAATCCCTGAAGCTGGCACTGCAGGAGGTTTCTATTTTCCTTTGCCTTGCTCTGGGCTTTTGTTGAGCCAGTTTGGTTTCATGCCCTGCTCTGGGCCTCTCCATCCTACTTAGCTTTTGTGCTTTGGGTCAAGCTCAGCCACACATTTCTCTAGATGCCCCTATTCTTTGGAAAGTAATAAGTTTTCCCACTTAAAGTTCTAGGTGGTGTTTTATTCTTGTGTGAAAGACCTTACAAAAACTCCTCTGGCCTTTCAATAAGATGGAGAGTGTTTGACCTATTTAGGTAAAACACAATACGGGGGAAATATCTTCTATAAACTTTTGATTGTATATTTATAACTGCATTAGCAAGTGCCTCCTTATACCAGATCATCTAAAGTGATCATGTAAATTTATAAAGTTGTTGACAGAGGAAATTATATAAAAGCAAATTCTGCTAAAATTAAGGGAACATTACAACCTAACCTTGCTCATAATAGAAGAGTTTTAGTTGGCTGGAGATGCTATCATATAGTTGTAGATGTAGATTTTTGTAGAACGCTGCATTTTTTATGTCTATGGTGGGAGCACTCTTTCAAGAGAGTTGGATCACAGGGTTACTTCAATGCTTTTGAAACTTAATATGCAGAGTGAATTTTTCCAGTACAGCACTCTCTAGTCCAGTGATCAGACACTATATCTGGAAAGGAGAGCTGAATTTGGCTAGTTGTTTGCCTACATTCATGACAACAGATCTGGTTTATGTGATTTGCTGCTTATAGTTTTTCTTTTTGAATATTAAATTCTTTATAAATTTATTAGTAAGCTTTATCTCACCAAAATATGCTGATAATATACTTTATAGGTGCATATACCAATACTTCCAGTAAATGGGAATTTCAGCTATTCAAATTTCCTGTGGAAAATACTTTAGCTCAATTAACTCTTTGTTGGTTTTATATCTGAGTGGCAACCCCTTTTTTCCACATTTGTTTCTATTAATTTCCAGTTCTATCTTTTTCTTCTTGGCTTCTAAATAAACATACAATTGTCATATGTAGTAAGTAAAAGCTAAAAAATAGGTCACAAACTCATAGCCCTTTGACTGAATTCAGCATGTATAGATGTTTAGCTAGCTTGTAACACATTTACAAAAGCAACATACACACAAGCATACAAGAAATAGAAAATATATGCACATATAAATATATATGTAGAGAAAGCTCTTGATGATTGATATTATTGATCACTGGTTTATCTTTTACTGCTTTGTGTTTCAATGTATTTAAGCTTTTCCATTGTCAACATACATTGTTCTTAAAACTAGAAATTAGCATGCTACTCTAGGATACTCATGCTTTTGAGAATGAAAACAAACCCAGATTTATTTGCTTTTAGGAGTTTCTCTCCCATTAGCTGTGATAAAATCTCAGAGGAGCGCTTGGCTGGCTGCCAGGCACAGTGAGCGGATGAGACCCGTTCTTCATGCTGGCCCCCTCTCCACCCTCTCCTGTGTCTCTCGTGTGGTCCCTTTCCCATTTGCAAAAGACCTGTTGCCCTATTGCCCTTTCTTTTTTTCTTTTTTTTCTATTTTGCTCTTTGTGCATATTTTGGGTTTTCTGGGAATGTTTTTTTAAGGAATAACCTTTATCTGATACGTGATTATTTGTGGCTGCCATGGTGTTTTTTGCACAGGTCTGGTAAGGGCAGGACCATGAGTCCCTTCCTCCCAGTTCCCCATGCAGGACATTGCTCTGCTTTTGAAAAGATGGAATCAGATCAGATTACCTTCAGCTCCTGTCAGAAAAGATCAGAACTTTTCTGATCAGTTAGTAACCACCAAAAGGTCAGAAAACAGCTGCACAAGAATATTCCCCTTGGTCCAGAGGTGTTTCGACATCGTCTTGCTTACCAAAGGACCTTTATTGGCATACGTAGAACTGGCAAGTTGGTAGATTTATACGCAGAAGTCATAAGATGAAACCAACATTTAGGTGATATTCGATATTATTTATTGAGTACTATCAGTGCTCTCATTGAACTTTTTTTTTTTTTTTACAGTCATTCAAAATGTGAAATAAAAAGAGTGCACTATCTTATTAGGAAGTCCTCATAAAAATCTTGCTAAGGAAAATAGAACTTTCTCTCCATTTTTAAAGCGAAATATTATGGTCTTTAAAAATCTCAAAACTATAGTTTCATCCCATGAACAGTTAAAGTGTCCCATCTGTGTAAGTGCTGAGAAAGTAACTTCATTTCCCAAATGAAGATTTTCTAGAGGGGGAGTACCTTGATTTTTTTCTTTGCTGGGATAAAAAGCCTGACACCTAAAATTAAGGAAGGAAAGGGTTACTTAGCTCACAGTTAGTGGCAGTTTCATTCCACACTTGCCTGGCTCTAAGGTAGAGTGGCACATGGCAGAGAGTAGCAGATCATGGCAGCAGAGAACAGCAAAGAGCAAAGGGAGCAGCAGCAGCCATGGTGGCTAGCAGATCTCTCTCTCTTCCCTCAATGGTATGGAGGCTATCTGCCCCAGGGGAGTTGTAGCACTTGTACCCATAATCCCAGTGTTGGGTCAGGAATTCATTGAATTAATCACAAACTCTAGAAGCCCACCCCAGTGTCTGTATGAGGCTTTGGGGTGCAAAGCCTAGATGCAAACCATAATAGGATGTGTTAAAAGCAGAGAGAGAGAGAGCTGGGTGTGGTGGTGGCACACTCCTGTAATCTCAGTATTTGGGAGGCTGAGGCAGGAGGATGGGCATAAGTTCGAGACCAGCCTGGGCTACAAAAGTGAGCTCAAGGCCAGCCTGAACTGCACAGTGAGACCCTGTCTCAAAAAGACAATGAATGAATGAATGAATAAATAAATAAATAAATAAATAAATAAATGGAGAGAGAGAGAGAGAGAGAGAGAGAAAGAGAGAGAGAGAGAGAGCTGCAGGCCGGCCAACAGGCAGGGTCAGAGAATAAACAGAAAACGTTTGCTAACCAAAAACAACTTTAAAACGGAAGAATAAATGGTAACTCTGTTTCTTACTTTTGTTTTGCTTTTCTGACCTCAGATAAAGAATTATTATCTTCCTTGTGAGAGCTTAACAATATCTGAGCATGGTTCTTAGAAGATGCGTTTTGTGTGGCGGGGAAGTGATGTGTGTGTAACAGTGCTTCCTGTCAAATCTGGTTGTTCTCGGCAGGAAAAAAAATCACTTGGATGTGAACTCAGACTGAAGCTGTGGCCCAAAGTCCCTGCCCTATGCTTCAGAGGGAACTTGTAGCAGAATATACAGGCACTAAAGCACCTGACTAATGGATTCTGAATCTTGGCCTCTACTTTGTAAACCACAATCTGTTGGAGTCATCGCCCTACTCTATTATTCTGATTTTCACAACTTTGTTTTACAACTTCTATACAGGAAAATGAAGTCCATATCCTCTGGTATTGGGGTTCAAGGGAAACTTTCTCTTTGCTCTCAATATCTTAACCCTTTCATGCCTCACATAGCCAAGTGATTACTCTTTTTAGTTTAGTTAACTAGATTACCATAGTTTTAAAGATCTAGGGGCCCGGTGGGATGGCTCAGTGGTCTAAAAGTGCCTGCTTGGGAAAGCTTGGGAGGCTTCAGGGACCCCGTTTCGATCCCTGGCACAAAATGCGGCGCCAGCCCTGCCCTCGGGGCAGGCTGAGCCGGCCATAAAAAAATGAGTGAATAAACAAATAAAGGTTCTGAAACAAGAAAAAAATAAATACAAATAAATAAATATGTATAAAAAATAGATTGTATGCTATTCAGAATAAAATTATCAATACATTTAAAAAAAAAAATAAGATCTAGGGCCTAGGCAGTAATATGTTGGTGATGTGATAAAAAAATAATGAACATTATTTTTAGTTGGTTAGCGTTCTGCTAGTTTACAGTATATTATAGATGTACAATAAATATTTGAAAGTAATGATGAAAAACAAATTAATGAATTATACTTTCATTCAATGGAACCAAATTTTGCATGATTCAACATAAAACTCTACAGGAATGTTGTATGAAGTAAAAATGTGTCTGAAATTGCATAAGAAATTAAAATGCAATTAATACTAGTTTAAAGAATTAGGTTTTTTTTTTTTTTAAGTAGTTAGAGATTTATTTCTCACATAGAATAAGAAGCCTGGAATTTGGCAGCTGTGGACTGGTGCGTGCAATTTTTATACTCGTGCTTGTGAAGTTTCTATAGCTCTTGGGGGTCTAGTATAAACATTTCATGCAGGGAGGATAAGGATACGGCAGTGTCTGCCTCTGCCAGGGAAACAGAGTATTTCAGAAGTCTTAATGAACTACTGCTGTACTTTTCAGTCTCCATCACTCTGTCTCATGGCAGTCTCTTGATTCAGTGGAGGGGAGAATGCAAAGGGCATTTTGCATCCCCAAAGGGCAAATTGCCACCCCAAGCAAGTCCATGACCTGCTAGGAAAGAATAGATCCCCCTGGGCAGGGACTAGCAGGAGCTGCCAGCCAGGCAGCAATCCAGGAGAACGGCACAGTGTGTGTGCACAACATAACCACTGTGTGAATTGTAGCTATTACTGTCTACTTATCCAGTAATATGCCTCTTACAGTCATCTCAACAACAAAAGTTGATTTGTATACTTTTTAAAAAAAAATGTATTTAGTGCAGGGTCTACAGGGTCTCATAACACAGATTGGACTCGTAGTGATCCTCCTGTTTTCAGCCAGCCAAATGCTGGAATGGCCGGCACATGTCGCCATGCAGTCTCAAATGCCATCTCGCCATGCCTCAGGGACAGGGCCACACAGCACTGCTAGGATCAACTCCACTCCCTACGTCTGACTAAGCAAGCATTTTAGTCCACAGGACTGTCTGGTCGCCCCTGATTTGTATACTTGATGTGTTTAAATTTTATTTTATTATTCATTTTAGTATTTGGATGTTTTCTTTTTTATAATTTTATTACTTTTAATAAGAAATAACAACGAGACACAGTTGCGCACTCTCCCTTGCTGACCCACGGCGCTGAAGCAGACTCAGAAAGAGTTAAGAGATCTGCAGCGCCGTCCTCCTGCACACTGTTGAGCTGGACCTGTGGGAGATGACTTGTTCCATTGGCAAGCAACTACCGTGGGGCGTCCTGATAGCACATACCAAGCTGGAGTCTTCTTTCTCACTGCACATTTTCCAACAGACTATCCTTTTAAGCCACCAAACGTCTCAGTTGTCACCAGCTTTGACTGTATCAAAAGTTCAATTGTTCATATGTTCTCTACTTTGTGACCCTAATCCTGTTGACCCCCTTAGTACAAGATATTGCACAAATCTATAAATCAGACAAAGAAAAATACAACACACATGCAAGAGAATGGACTCAGAAATACTGTAGTTTTTTTTTTTTTTTCCATATAAATAAAATGCTTTTTCTACTATTTGTCTTGATTAATTAAACAAAATTTGCTTCTCTTAACTAAGGATTAAAGCTATAAAATTTCTCATGAAAATTGCTTCTAAACTATAAAAATGAGGTCTACCATAATGGGTATTAGTCACCATTACACTCACAAATTTGCTTCTTATTAGCATCTCTTTACTGAATTATCTGTCTGTGAGATGATGTGCTGTGACCTCTTGCTGTAGATGAGAATTTAAAAGAAGCTGGGTTTCTTTGGCACACATTTAAGCTGGGTTATTTGCAGAAATATATTTTTAAACATTTTAAAATCTAGAATTTCTAAACTAGAATACTATCTGAATTTGAAAAAAAAATCTTATTTTTACTATAGAAGTTACCAAAGAACAATTTAAATGATGCTTCCCTCTGTTTTTATAAATCAATAGCTAAAAATGATGTAAATAAATCACCTTTCTAGATTTTAAAGAAATAAAAAAGTTCTAATGTTTTCACTTAGAAAAAGGCATCTCTTTAGTGTTTAGCATGAACATCCAACTCAAGCGTGCGATTTCTGAGTGCAGTCACAGCTCTCCTCTCCTGGTCACTCTCCAGCTCTGAGTACCACGGGCCTGGGGTATAGTTACTAGGAGAACATTCAAGTCACTTGACGTTAGAGCTTGTGTCAGTATTATTAAACACAAAATCATCTGTTAGGAAACACCTGTATAAATGAATGTGAAATAATTTAAAAGTTGTAAAGTGAACATTTAAGAAAATAGAGGCTTTAAAAGGCAGTTAGATTAAGTAGTGTGTTAAAGCAACCATATCATGAGTAATAACTCCTCTACCTTCATTATAGGCCACGCTCACTCTGACTTTCAACACTCAGGTTCAGCACATTTTAAGTCTTTAATAATTTTGATAATAAAAGGTTTTTATTTCTTGAATATCTTTCTCTTATTTTAAATTAAAAATTTATTTATTTCCTTATTTTTATTTTTATTTTTATTTTTTATTTTTTTTTTGTTTTTTGTTTTTTTTTGAGACAGGGTCTCACTGTGCAGTTCAGGCTGGCCTTAAGCTCACTTTTGTAGCCCAGGCTGGTCTCGAACTCGCACCAATCCTCCTGCCTCAGTCTCCCGAGTGCTGGGATTACAGGCGTGAGCCACCACGCCCGGCTTCCTTATTTTTACATATAGTACAGAATTTCAAAACCAGAAAAATTTAACAATGCTTATAGTACATATTTTCATCATCAGATCAGTTTAGATTAATATATATTGGTGTATAAGATTGATCAAACAATTAAACATTAACACTTTTTCTCTTATTTTTTGGAACTTTAATTGGTTGGTATGTATTTTTAGAAGTGTCTTTCCCCCTTTATTAAAATTTTTGAAACTTTTAAAAAAAAAAAGAAATAACAATGAGATAGTTTCAAAACACATTAGTAGGATAGCCACAATAATTAATATAATGCATATTGTTGCCTTCATAGTAGTTGATCAGAGCACAAGATACACACATAATAACTTTTCTAAACATTATTGGTACAAATATTTCTTCTCATTGAGCTAAGAAATAGTACTTGTATGCACAGTCCAATATTCCATAATAGTAGTGGGTTATCAGTACTATAGTGTATATAATACAACTGGCATTGTCAGAAGCTGTTGACTTGAGCCTTTTAAAGCTCAGCACACTTATCTAGCTTTACTTTTTATGCCTCATGGTTAATCTTTTCTGCTGGGTTGTTAAGGCCAAGTTTAAAGCAAGACCTACATAACAAAAATGTAATTTTTTTATTTCCCAAGATCAGTTAAATCCCTTCAGGGTTTAGCTTGAAACCATATACAGCATTTTGTAGAACTTTTGTCAGTGTTAGATATCTGGATGACTCATGGCCATTGCTTGACCAGTTTGCTCTCTGTGAAAGCCTGAGAGAATGTTTTCTCTCTAGGTGACTCTCCTTAGGCACATTATACATCATCAATTCCTTTCTTCTATAGCCCCATAATCTGCTTGAACAGAAAATTTGGGACACCACTGAGTTATAGGATGTTGCAACACAGGTTCTCTTATGTTCTGAGTCTTCAATGACATTGAGGAGCTAGGGCCAAAATATTGGCTATCCTTGTAGCCTTTCTTTTTCTCTAATTTTTTTTTTTTTTTTTTTTTTTTTTTTTTTTTTTTTTTTTTTTTTTTTTTTTTTTTTTTTTTTTTTTTTTTTTTTTTTTTTTTTTTGGTCTGGAAGCTTAAGTCATTAATCCTTCAGAAGAGATCTTAGTGACACTGCTACACTATAGCATATGTACTTCAGTTTAACGACACTGTCTTGCTGAGTATCAGATACCTTAGACTTAAAGTGCAACTAGTATTTTCCATCAAACATTGATATTCTGATAAATCCATGTAGAATGTGATAAAAAAAAAAGTTGCATACTTTTACACAGCAATTTAGAAATCTAACCATATACAGATTAGCAGGTTGATCATATCGTATTTTTCCCTGTCTCTTATTCTCTTTTATTACCCTTTTTTATTTTAAAGAAGCATTTATCTGAGAGTATAGCGATAGTTGAAGTGACATTAGAAGCAGCACACATCTAAGAGATCAGAAATGACAGGAATTCCAAGCATGGTTTTAGTATTACACATTGCTATCCCCATGGTCAAAAACCAGTTGCAGATGCTTAGGATGCTTGTGTAATTCATCGTGTCTATATAAGTGCATGGCTTTGACCCTGCCATGTTTCCTAAATTTTCTGCTAGCTGTCTCTTTATTGTTTAATCCTTAAATTATTGATTTCCATTTAGCTGTGTTATACTTTTCCATTTTTATTTCTTCTTTGGAGCTCTTACATTAGGGAGAGGATACAATGTTTACACATGTAGGTCTGCTTTACTTCACTAATGATTATATGTTCAAGATACATCAGTGATATATGAAATCTTCGAGTTTATCATTCTTTATATTGTACAAAAACACCAAATTTTTTCAACTATTCTTCAGGCGATGGATATTTGGGTTATTTTGAAGATTTGGCTATCACAAATATTACCGCTATAAATGTAGGTGGATAAACATCACTATGCTATGATGTTTTCAGTTCTTCCGAGAAAATTCCCAGTAGTGGAGTAGCTAGATTGAATGGGATTTCAAGTCCTAGTTTTTTAAGGAGTCTCCACACTGCTTTCCATAATGGTTGCACCAGTCTGCATTCCCACTAACAGTGGAGAAGTGTGCCTTTTTTCTAACGGCCTCTCCAACTTTCTTGTTGGTTGATTTCTTTAAGATAGCCATTCTTTCTGGGGTGAGATAGTATCTAAGTATTGTTTTAACTTGCATTTCACAGATAGCTAATGATATGGAGCATTTCTTCATGTATTTATGAGCTTCTAGTATTACTTTCTCTGAGAAGTGTCTGTTCATCTCAGATGCCCATTTCTAGACTGGGTCTTTGAATTTTGTGATCCTAATGGTTTTCAGTGTTTTCTAGATAGAAGACCTTTGTCTGAATACCTATTAGTCAAAACTTTTGCGAAATTTGTGGGTTGCCTTTTCACTCTGTTGGTGATTTCTTTTGATGTGCAAAAACTTCTCAGCCAGAGGAAATCCCATTGTTATTTCAAGTGTTACATGTGCATTTTGATTTTTGTCCATAAACTGCATACGCTGATGTCTTCAAGATTTCTTCCTACTTTCTCTTTCAGGAGATGTAGTCTGTCTGTTTTGATATTTTGATCTTAATACACGTAAGTTTAATTTAGTGCATGATGATAGACCTGAATCAAGTTTTAACTTTCATCATGTAGAGAGCCAGTTTTTCCAGCACCATTTGTTAAAGAGGCTATCTTTTTTCCAGTAAACCTGATTGGTCCCTTTGTGAATGATAAGTTAGTTGAGTGTTTTTGTAGTTGCTTTTGCATCTTCTAATCTATTCCATTGATCTTCAGGTCTACGTATGCATGCATGTATGTATGTATGTATGTATGTATGTATTTTTGCATGTCGTTCTGATTTTATCACTGTAGCTTTGTAGTATAATTTTAGGTCAGGAATTGTAATGCCTCCTGCCTTGTCTTTGTTATCAAGATTGTCTTTGCAATTCTAGATCTTTTCTGGTTCCAAATAAATTTTAGGAATGATGGTTCCAGGTCTTTGAGGTATGTTTCTGGTATTTTGATAGGAATTGCATTAAATTTGTATAACAATTTTGAGAGTATGGCCACCTTCACAATGTTGATTCTTCCTATCCAGGAACAGGGAATATCTTTCTGAAATCTTCTGGGATCTCTTTTTTCAGAATACTGTAGTTTTCATTGAATAGATTTTTACTTCTTTAGATAGGTTAATTCCTAAGCATTTCATTTTCCACGGTGATATTGTAAAAGGTATTGGTTCTCTAATTTCTACCTCAGAGTGTTTGTTATCTGTGTAGAGGAATGCTACTGAATTTTGGATGTTGACTTTGTATCCTGCTATGCTACTGCATTTACATATTAATTCAAGGACCTTCTTGGTAGAGTTTTTTGGGTATTCTACATAGACTATCATATCAACTGCAACTAGTGATAGTTTAACTTGTTCCTTTACTATTCTTATTCATTTGATTTCTCTCTCTTGTCTAATGGCTGTAGCTAATGGTTCCAGAACTATATTGAATAGGAATAGTGATACTGGGCATCCTTGTCTTATACCAAAGCTGCGAGTAAAAGAGATAGTATTTCTCTATTTAGAATTATGTTAGCCACTGGATTGTCATAGATGGCTTTTATCAAACTGAGGTACAGGCCATCTATTCCAATTTTCTGTAGAACTTTGAGCATGAATGAGTTTTTGACTTTGTCAAAAGCCTTTTCTGCATTAATTAGATGATCATGGGGTTTTTGTGTTTGACTTTATTGATATAGTGTATTACATTTAGAGATTTGCATGTGCTGAATCATCCTTGCATTCCTGGGATGAATCTTACTTGATCGTGATACATAATCTTCTTAATGGTTTGCGGCATTCTTTTTCCTAGGATTTTATTGAGGATTTTTGTAGCTATGTTTGGGAGAGAGATTGGCTTGTAGTTCTCTTTTCCAATAGCATCTTCTCTGGTTTTGCTATCAGTATAATACTTATTTCCAAGAATGATTTTGGGAGGATTGCTCCCTTTTAAATTTCATTGAAGAGTTTGAGGAGTATTGGGATTATGTCTTCTGTAAATTTCTTATAGAATTCAGTTATGAATATTTCAGGATCTGGACTTTTCTTTGTGGGTAGGTTTTTTTTTTTTTTTAATTTATTACATTTTGTGTTTCACTGACTGTTATTAGCTTATTGAGAGTTCTTATATTGCCTTGATTCAGTTTTTGTAAAGTGTACTATTCAAGGAATCTGTCCACTTCATCTGTACCTTCAATTCTGTGTGAGTAAAGATTCTCAAAGTAGCTATTTATGATCTTCTGAATCTCAACTGCGTCCATGGTAATGTCATCCTTTTCATTCATTGTTTGAATTTGAGTTTTTTCTTTCCTCTTTTTGTGAGGTTAGCTAGGGGCTTACCAATTTTGTTTGATCTTTAAAAAAACAGCTTTTTATTGATTAATTCCTTCTATTATTTTCTTTGTCTCAATTGAATTCATTTCTTCTCTAATTTTTATAATTTGTATCTTTGGCCTTTGGGTTTGGTTTGATTTTCCTTTTCTCGATGATCTAGTTGCAGCACTAGGGTATTCATT